>JAVTVY010031400.1:0-128444 GCA_036873755.1 Hanleya hanleyi
AGTAACTTGCCTCAAGCTCAAAGACGTGGTCTCTGTGAAAAGCTGATATTTCGCAATGGAGGTGTTCAATAATGGTCAGTAATTGGACTCCAGCAACGAACTCATTCCACACAGCCAAGAAGCAACAAGCAGACTCGTTTTTTCGGCAAAATTCTTCCATGAAATCTAATAATATATCGCTCGAGTGATTTCCGTTAACATAATGTAGAAAAAGTAGATCACAATGCCTGCCCCTGACCCATAAGCATGATAAGTAAAAGTAAAGGCGAGTATTGCAATAGGATACGGTTCCGCGGATGAATTGTTTATAGGAAAACTGTTCTGCGACGAAAGTTTTGCAATGTATGGACGCACATTTTGGTTCCATCTGTATATGAAATGTGGAACGAAATCGCCCGAGGTTAGTATTTTTAGTCTGGGGTCCTGCTGATCTGTATGGGATAATTAGGTATTATTATAGTCCCAGATCTGTAATAAATACTATATTTACATCACATCAAAGGTATCAGGTGTATTCCATCGTCACAACAATTCAATTACTACATACATGTCAAAATTGCCAGACATAAGCAAGTCGGCCCTGTAATGATATGGTCGTCCTGACACTTTAGTCTCGATTCCCGTTGTCTTCAGTAAAATATGTTCATCAAATATACCATATTTAATGTCTCTAAATGTAAATATGTTGGGAGACGTAGTCCTTATAAATGTGTAATGTGCAGAAATGATAGTAGATATACCACTCATAATTGACCTGTCAGATGGAAGGTAAACAGTTCAGGAAAATGACAAGATTATTCAATTATATCGAGACCGGGCTAAGCTTAACAATTTTTCCACAATATCGGTAGAGAAAAAAAAACATCGATACCCTGGTTATGTTTTTTTAGAGAATTATTTTCATCGTATTACGCATTGTTAAAAAGCCCGGAGTATCGTCTTCGAAACTGCATAATCGTTCTATAAATAAATCTCCAATTCATACTCATTCATGGCAGTATAGCCCCAATTCGCAAGAAGTTCTAGCAAATCTCCAGAGTAAATCCGTCATAGTCCCAGCAGACAAAGCTCCAAATAATATAATATTCATATGTAAATATTACTATTACCAGGTGCTGGTTGAAGAATAGAGTGTAAACATATCGTCATCAAATACGTCCACTTACTCTCAAACTGCAGTTACTCTGGAAGATTTATTTAACAATCACAAAACGTTTCTCAAGGAAAGAGGTATTTGTCTTCCAACCAAACATAACGATATACCAAAAGTATACTGCACCCCCAAAATGAATAAATCACCATACAAAGCTAGATTCATAGCTGGTTCTAGAAGCTGCACCACCAAGCTTCTTTCAAACCCTGTTGACGAGGACAGTTCAGGAGGTAAAGGCATTTTGGGAAAGGTATTGCGCCACTATTTCTAAAAACTCTGGCGTTGAATGTATGTGGATATTAAAAAACTCAAAATGTCTTACGGAAGAACTTGATGCTAAAGATCACATACCGTATAGACATGTATCCACATGGGATTTCTCGACTCTCTATACCACAATCCCTCATCAGGACCTTATTGACCGTCTAAGTTCATTAATAGTATCTGTGTTCAAGAAAACTGATCGTAGATATATTAATGTCGGAAGCCATAAAGCATTCTTTAGCTCTACTACATACAACAGATATCATTCATCGGATGTTTCTTTGTTTATAGAGTTCCTTGAATTTCTCATTAAAAATATCTATGTGAAATTTGGCAACAAAATATATCAACAGCATATAGGTATTCCAATGGGTACTAATTGTGCACCCCTATTGGCTGACCTATATCTGTTCTCTTATGAATATGACTATATGCAGGCGCTTTCAAAAACCGATCCATTCAAAGCCCGTTCCTTCTCATTCACCAAACGCTATAGACGATCTTCTCGCTGTGGATAATCGCTATATAAATGACGCAGTGAAGGATATATATCCACCTTCACTGGATTTGAAGGAAACTACAGATAACCCTACAGGCACATCGTATTTAGACCTGTATCTCTATGAAAATGGAGCGGGCCTTCTCTCTTGTCGACTGTGTGACAAAAGAGATGATTACAATTTCGACATCGTAAACTATCCCTTTCCACTATGAGTCAGAGTTTAGTCTGAATCGCTCTCCACTACCAATGTTGGCTCTTACACCGGTCAGTTGGATTATATCGGCTTTTCCGTGACTTATTATCTACCTATTTAAAATCGGTAGCTCAGTTACTTACGTTGGTATTTGAAACACCATTAAAATATTAACCCTCCAGATAAACTGGAGATATTACAAGTCACCCATAGCCGTATGTCGGTCCGAATGAGCCGAAATCCCGATAAGCTTCTCGGTCATCCGCGCCTCGACGTTGGAAGTTATTGGTCGCTCATAATCCTGTCTGGCGAAATTTTGCTAATCCTGACATGGACATCACGGCGATTTCTTTCGTTCTACAGCCAGGAAGATCAAATTACATCTTATCGACGTGTCCAACCGATAGCGGAATTTTCGCTCTCTGGTTGGATTGACATGGCTGAAAACGGATTTCCTAACCGACAGAAGCCGCATTCAGCCGTTATATTGTATTTTTGTCCCCCGCCGCAACGCGGCCGGGGACTTTAAAATGGTTCTTGCTTCTATGTGTCCGTGCATGCACGGACATGTCCGTGCAAATACTTCGTAAGCAATAACTTCTAAATGCTTTGTCGGATTCCTCCGAAATTTGGCATCTGCATTCTTTGCGACAAGACGTCTCTTGGTATTACTTTTCAGCAAGATCCGCCTGTATTTGGCGCCACTGGGGTCTTGCTTCTATGTGTCCGTGCATGCACGGACATGTCCGTGCAAATACTTCGTAAACAATAACTTCTAAATGCTTTGTCGGATTCCTCCGAAATTTGGCATCTGCATTCTTTGCGACAAGACGTCTCTTGGTATTACGTTTCAGCAAGATTCGCCTGTAGGTGGCGCCACTGGGGTCTTGCTTCTATGTGTCCGTGCACGGACATGTCCGTGCAAATACTTCGTAAGCAATAACTCCTAAATGCTTTGTCGGATTCCTCCGAAATTTGGCATCTGCATTCTTTGCGACAAGACGTCTGTTGATATTACGTTTCAGCAAGATCCGCCTGTAGGTGGCGCCACTGGGTCTTGTTCCAATCTTTAGTGCATGTCCGTGGATGTTCGTGCAAATGCTTCATAAGCGATAACTCCTAAATGCTTTGTCAGATTCCTCCGAAATTTGGCATCTGCATTCTTTGCGACAAGACGTCTGTTGGTATTACGTTTCAGCAAGATCCGCCTGTAGGTGGCGCCACTGGGCCTTGTTCCAATATTTAGTGCATGTCCGTGCAAATACTGCGTAAGTGATAACTCCTAAATGCTTTGTCGGATTCCTCCGAAATTTGGCATCTGCATTCTTTGCGACAAGACGTCGCTGGTATTACGTTTCAGCAAGATCCGCCTGTAGGTGGCGCCACTGGGTCTTGTTTCAATCTTTAATGCATGCCCGTTCATGTTTGTTCAAATCCTTCGCGAGCGATAACTTTCGAACAATTTGTCGGATTTCTTCGAAATTTGGTAAATGCATTCCCTGCGACAAAACACCGTTGGTGATGCGTTTCAGCAAATCCAGGCGGAGGTGGCGCCACTAAAGTTCATTCCATTATTCCATGCTGCAAGTGATAACTTAGAAACACTTGGTCGAATTTCTTTGAAATATCCTACATATGTACCTTTCTGGGTAACATGAGAAACGTTGCAGCTCATCGGATTCTTCTCAAATTTGGCATGCATTTACCATGCCAGGAGCTGTTGCTTGGGATTGCCTTTCGCTCACTTGCACTCACAGGTGGTGCCACCTGGTGGCAACATCACAAATTCGTTTCCGGGTAATAACTTGAGAACTGACCATCGGATTCTTCTCAAATTTTGTATGAATGTACCGTGACATAAGATGTCGCTTGATAATGCATTTCACTGGCTTGCGCCTAGAGGTGGCGTCACCTGGTGTCAAAATCTAAATTTGGTTTCTGGGCAATAACTTGAGGACCCTCATCGGATTCTTCTCAAGTTTGGTATGCAGATGTCCCCACGATACCATGTTCCTTGGGATTGTATTTTTCCCGCTTCTGCCTACAGGTGGCGTCTCCTGGTGGAAAAATTTGTTTCCGGGCAATAATTTGGCAGCTGCTCATCAGATTATTCTCAAATTTTGTATTCATATGTGACCCGCCCCAAATAACATGAACACCGGTGGGCATCTAGTACCGGCAATAACTTGAGGACCCCTCTTCAGAGTCTCAAAGTTCATATGCCGATACCATGACATGAGATGTCATTTGGGATTGTGTTTTGCCTGCTTGCACCTACAGGTGATGACTCCTTGTGGCAAAGTCTAAATTTGGTTTCTGGGCAATAGGTTGAGGATGCCTTCATATTCTTGTCAAATTTAGTTTGCAGATAATATGCCATGAGTTGTCTCCTGGGGTTGCATTTCGGTTACATGATTTTCATGCTACATGGTAAAGAAAATATATTGCAGTAGCAATCAACATTCAGTCAGCCATTCGGAGTTGATCTCAAAACCTGGGAAGGTGGAAAGACCCCTCTGCTTCTTATGCCTGTGAAGTAGCTGTTGCCATCCTCATGAATATCTTCTGAAACCGACAGCGCTTATAAATATTGCTGCCATTTTGGCGGGGGACCTAGCATCCTCTGGCTGCTTGTACTGATACAGGTAACTGGAAGACTCAGGTTTCGCTTCCACGATGCACTGCGCATGTATAACAGTATACAAGCTAAACTGACACCCCTGTTTAAATATTCACTTGTCTGCTGTATTTTGTTGAGTTTGCTTTCTCTTATTAACAGAAGATAACTGTGTATTTTATATGAGGAAAATGCCGTTAATACAGTCGCACAAATCGAACTTTGTTTTGGAACAACAAAATAATCTTCTGGGATATTTCATATATCTAATTAAAGTGGCTAGATTACTGCACTAATGCAGAGATTTGGTAAAGAAAATATGAGTAATATTTTTACAAAATATTACTAGCTAATAATATATATTCATTATATCGAAAAAGGCTTCCTAATAGAATGTAATATGTAGATCGGTAAGTATGATGAGTTATTCACTTACATTTGATCAAATAAAGAGGGCAATAATCGCAACACGAGCTTGTTATTCTTCGATGAATAAATTGAGAGAATATGAGTATGACGAGATTGGAGGACCGAAAGTATCACATGTAATATAAGGTTGCCTTACACAAGAGTGAAATGGTTAAGAGACGTCCTGGCGCTTATATTATACCACCGGCATTTGTATAGGCGAAAACTCCGAATATTCCCACTAGAGGACAGGAAAAAAGCGCATGCTTCCACAACTCAACTATCACAATTTTAACTGCTCTGCAAACTGACCGAGCAAACTGACATCTCAACATTGAATTACATATACTTCAGATAACAATTCATATTTAAGTATGGATATCACTGAGATATTGTGATGACATGTGGGAATGGTTATAGTATATGCAAACCGAGCAATAAGGTGTCTCCCTCGCTAAATTTTTTGCCTGAAATACTTAAGCGTGATTTGACACGAAGACAGTTTTGATATTGTTTAGCTATCACCTCTGTGGATTTAGAAACAATTCCGCCTGTTTGCCGACATCTTTACGCAACAACTGGCGGTCACATCGAAATTGTAAGATAAACAAATTTGGTTAAATTCAGCGACTGGGAGTTGTGTTTGTGAGTGTGTGAATTATTGGGGGAGGGGGTGTAGGTGAAAGAGTGAGCACGACACAGTAAAATTCCAAAACTGTGGGTTAAGATGTATCGATTTGTTTTCCTCAAAACATGAATATGAAATATCAAAATTAATAACGTAAATAAAATGGGTCCCTGAATTACATAAACCCGGCAATCCCCTGTTGGTCAGCACATGTAGTACACCTCCATTTTGCAAAATAAAACACATCTGCTGGGCGACAAGAGCGGTGATGCAAGAGAAACGATTCCTTGACGGCATATTGTTTACATAACAGAAAAGGAAGAATTGATACATTTTATAGTCTCTTTTGTTGTGTTATTATTGACGATTTATTTAGTGATCAATCTGTATTGTTTGGTCATGTTATTATAATAATAATGACACCCAATTGGCCTAGCGTTTAAATTAAAAATCTATTGTTTAGTTCCGTGTATAAACAATTAGAACAATTTAAAGCTGAATGCTTCCATTAAACCCATACACATCACGGACTATTCCCCACGCCTCTCCTGTCCTTCGAGTTTTTTGATATCCCTCATTGAGAATTTTCAACTTGACTCGATGTTATTTGCCTTTCCCAGTTATATAATATGTGATTATATTGTATGCGGAGTATAAGCTGAAGGTACCACTGGCATGGTAATCCAGTGATAATCCAATGAAACGCTGATAATGGTCCCTGTTGAAGCGGAAAATAGTCAGCATAACTTTATAAGGTAAAAAACATCAGCACAAATATATGGTATAGATATTATGACAAATAGGACAAATCATATCAATTTAGAGAGTGACACGAATTGAAGATAGTATGACATAATATGGAATACAATACAAGCGTCTAGTCCCTCATTCAATAATCAACCGTCGTCAAATAAGAATTTCCGCGTCCATGATCCAAACACCTAATTCATATAATAACATTATCACCAAATTAAAAGGATAAGTCATAGTATACATAGAACTAGCCTAATTTCCAGTCAGACAGAAGCGGTCATTGACAACAGTTTTCAAGGATGTCAGCAAGACCTCATGATGTTCCATAAATAATATTCAGTGTAGCCAGTATTCCGCACATCTAAGCTTTTAAAATTCTTAGTTGTAACCGATCCAGTAGTTGGACTCTTACTGGGCGACTTTCAATTGTGTCATTGACAGGTTAAGTATACAGTCATCGTATATTATGACTCGCCTAGTTTGCGATATTCTCCTGCATTTAAAATATCTTAACATCTGATAAAGTTTGTTCTTGAATAGAGCCATTTGTGACCAATCGAATACGGCACATTATAGATCATTTGGGCTTATAGGAAAGTGGAAAATGGATGTTCTGCTCTGAAAATAATACACAACGCGACGTGCGACGCGAACGTCCGCCGTGAGTTGTATTTGAAGTATTTGGAGGAAAATTCCAAACGCGACGTGCAACGGACGTTCGCGTCCCGTCCTCGTCACCGTCTGTCAATAGATTAACCTAGGGAATAGCGAAGCACAAAGACATTTCGTAGCGACCCCACGAGTGCTTCAAACTGACACTTCACACGACCCAAACGGACCAAGGATGCCCGTTCAAATGTCCTTTCTCCATTATTCTCTGCCCACGCATGCGCAAATCGGCGGCATATCCAGGATACCCCACCAGTCCGGCGCTGGTGACTCAACACGACCGATTCGGACAAGGGATGGCCCACCTCCACCCATGCGCACTCAGACCTTTTCAGTAAAATTCATACCATGGCCTCGAGATTCCTCTGATCTTAAAGCAGAAAAATAAGATGTTACACTCCATAGTGTCACGAAAAATTTCCATGCGTGGGTTCCTTTTGGGTCTATCAGGTCCCAAGTATATACATCCGCCATCTAACACCTGATGCAAACCGGGGTATTTTCCACCGTTCATATTAAGTACGGAGGAGTCTAGGTTCTCGTTAAGTGACGTTGAGACTAATCCGGGAAAATTCAAATCTCTCAGGGTTTATCTCCAGCCAATCTATATGTTCTCTAATCTGTATATGTTACTGCACTTGGATTCCCTTTCTGTACATGACTGTTTAATTTGACCCTTTTGATTGGTGAATAAAAAAAAAAAAAAAAAAAAAAACTTCGATGGTTCACAAGGCGCTGTACTGGCTGGGCTGATGAGTGTCCATAGTATCGCTGCATGTATGACAATGCATAATGTATGTATGGCTATAACCCTAACGGTGGAAGTTGAACTCTGTGGTCAATTGTTCTCCGGACATTCCCGGAGATCTTACAGTAAGATTACCGAACATTCACGACGATTCCCTGTCAATGAGACTGGGGATTAGTATTGACGCGGACTTATCCACATATTTAGGCATCCGTGACCTTATATAAACACGTGACCATAAGTGACGTCATCCCCGGAAGTCACCTTTGACACGGATGTGACGTCACCGGATGTGAAGCCATCCGTGATTGCATCCACCTCTTCATTTACAGCTTCATTTCCTCCCGCCCCTCAGAAATACGACATAATAAGAGTTGTATATACTACTATGTACAATAAAGATGCTTAATTTCGCATAATAAAATTTAAGGTATATATTGTTACTTCATTGGCGTGATTTTTCTGTTTTTGTGTATCATAGCGATAAATGTCATCCGGAGAACACTGGTCAGTCCAGCTGATCAGGCGAATGGAATACCTTGATGTATACTTGTAAACCTAAACTTAAACGGGAATATAAAATATTCTTAATATTTAGATCGAATCGCGCGCTTATCGTGCGGTTCAAAAAGTACTAGAACAACCTAAGGATTGTTGTAGTATGTATTGGACGATGTAAAAAGTAGAGGGGCGGTGTACCATAATGTAACGGATTTACAGGTAAAACATGAATAATTTACAAAATCTTGCATCGGACGTCAACAGGCGACATCGGAGAGAATACCGAGTGGTGTACAAAGTACCAGAGCGTACAAGAAAACAAATTGGTACGGAGAAAACTTGAACATTTAATCAGAAAACGATACAAAAAACAAAACAGACGAAATGTTGTATCGAACATGTAAAATAAATGCCCTACTGCGAAAGCGTATCAGACGGTAACAGAAAACGGCGTATAATAACTCTATCACGGTAAGAACGAAAAGATCACAGCCAGTTCTATAATTTTCTAACAGTATACCGGGGGAGACCGACCAGGAAAGATAGGCGAGATGATTCCAAATCAGACAGACGAGAGTGCGATTAAAACCATACACCGGGTACGTTAGGAAACGGCAAATTATAGTCGTTATTTATATTTGACATACACAAGATTGTATGGGACATTACAGGAGAGTGCACCAGACGGTATAAAAAGTATTGCAGGTACATAAAAGGACATTAAAATGTACAAATGTAACTATTTATTTATGTAATTCACTAAGAGAATATTTATACAATATTGATGGTTAATTCTATATTTCTGCGCATACTATACATGTTTTTGCTCGGGCATACTAGAATGTTTTGATAAACTGTGGCGCATACGAACAACAGATAATTTCCAGCCTAATACATTTCTGCTAATTGTTTAAGTTTAAATCGGATTTGAACCACTATAGTGAATATTTTTTTTTACAAAAGATGAGCTGGAATAGGTAGGCTGGGGACTAGGTTATATATGGCAGGTTGCAACATGTATTTTGTAACAGAATTCATGAGAAATATTGGGATTGTTCTTTCAATTGTATAGTCGGGCAATTTTTGACCGATTTCTGGCAGTTTCATTTTTTGCCAAAATTCAAGATTTCAACTCGTATTTCTGGAAAAGTATATGAGCTACTCTTGTGAAATTCTTCGGTTTGGTATTCAACTTGTAAGGTTTTTGTGAATTCATTTCATAACAATAGAACTAGGCAGAAATTAGAAAAATCTGCGACGCCGTTTACTAGTTCTAGTTGTCTTTGATCTAGGTATACCATCAACTTTTAAATATGTTGAACAGTTTCATGAAATTTCAATTGAAAGATGGAGGCTATTGTTTTTGTTTTATCTACATTGACATTTTCACATTTTGAGTATTTTATAATCTTTAGTAGCGAGTGTTTTGTAAGTCACATAAGTGAATTGCGCAGGACATATGCATTCATAAAATATACACATTATTATTGTTTCGATGAATATTTATTGCCACAGAAGACCGGTTATCAAGAGGTGTACAAAACTGTCTCAGGGGGCTACGTATCCTTAAAAACATTTCACCAATCAAGTGCATATGTGAAGGGACAGGTTTGATCCTTTGGTCTCCACAGAACTGATCAGGCACGGATTTTATTGTTATACCTAGGCGACTTTATCCGTGGTGGCATTATGGTGTTTGCGTTGTTCGTCCGTCCGCATGTGCCTCCCTTAGCCGGACGATATCTTGAGTTACTCTGCACCGAACTTCTTGTATGTTCACAGCTGTGTTGTAGTTTTGTGGGTGCACAAGAGCGCGTTTGTGGACCATGTTCGATCTGGCTACCTGGCCGATGTGTGTGCTTGTGTGGATGTTTGTGAATGTGTCGTAGAGGGATTTGGCGGTTGTGGTGGTGGCGGTGGTGGATGTGAGCGTGTGTGTGCTCTTATACAGTTTGCCTTAGGAGGTGATTCTCTATATTTTCTTTAGGAGGAGGCCCATATCTTTGTATTTTCTTTTTTTTCATCAGGGAAAACCAATCCCAAAACCAATTCGGGAATATCCCTAAAATTTTGTTGTAGTTAGTAGCCTCTATTATTCAGAAATTCAGGAACTTTCAAGAAAAAAAACATTTTAAGAGCCTATATAATTACATGTACTACACTTGCTCACTCTGATGTTACAGAATGCCATCGTACAGCAATATCGGGTGTTCACATCTGGTCTTCGTACCGATCAGGGAATGATAAGACATAAAGATAAGACAATGGTGAGTGTGCGTGTGTGTGTTCTTATACAGTTTGCCTTAGGAGGTGATTCTTTATATTTTCCTTTGGAGGCGACCCATAGTTTTGTATTTTTTTTTTATCATGGAAAACCAATCCCAAAACCAATTCAGGGAAAATCTCTACAATTAAATTGCAGTCTGTAGCCTCTATTATTCAGAGATTCAGTAATTTTTCAAAAAACATTTTAAGAGCGTATAGGGCATAATTACTACACGTTAATCTTCCCACTGTGATATTACAGGATGCCATCGTACAGTAATAGTAATGTCGGGTGTTGACATCTGATCTTCGTACCGATCAGAGAATGATAAGACATAAAGCATCCACCATATATTTTGACATCGGTCGATTGCTATTGTTTGATAGACACAGCTCATCAATATAGAACTGTACCTGTCAAGAGAGTGTCTTCTCTCAATTGGCTTGCTTCCCATAGGATTAATCATTCAGTGTTTTTCGAAGCACCACGCTATGTAAGCTTATGCAGTGGATTTCAGTTCGTGGACTTCGAAGGTTCGTTAACGAAACATTATTACCCAGAAGAAAATGTTCACCACAATCCTCTTAATTCTGCTGAACATCACCTCAATGGTGAATGCATTCGATAATGGTAAATATCCATACAGATGCCCAGATTGGATAAACAAAATGGTCGTGAGCGAATCCAGTGCTGTGGTTTTTCATGGAGTCTGCTATTCTCATCATAGCCGTGATCCAAATACTTGGAAATACGCCGTTACATTCTGTGAGGAGAACGGGGGAAAACTGGTTAAAATTACTACTGAGGATCTCAACCAATTCTTTGACAAACTGGAGTGGGACATGTTTTGGATTGGTGCCCAACAAAAGGATAGAGAATGGTACTGGTCCGATGGGGAACCCGTCATATTCTCTGATTGGTATTCCACATTCAGTTCACTTGGTGATGGCCTGGCTAATTTTTTGACTTTCGGGTGGCTTTCAACAGAATGTGCAATGTGGCGTCATCGGCTTCAGATATTTGGTTCCTGGAAAAAAGTGGACTGTCTCGATAAGATGTCCTATGTCTGTGAACACATTGCTGTAAAATACAATCACAAATCGTCAACCGTTAGTGAACTGACGGCAAAGAGTGCTGTACGGCCCGATCTTATATCGTCCGGCCTTATCGAAATGACATCACGGAGTGCTGTACAATACGATTATATGTCGCCCGGTATTACTAAAATGGCATCTTCTGTCACCTCTGTGACTAAGCAAATCAATGGTCTAGTCAGCGCCAAACGCTCTCCAAGTTTGACACAAGGCGCATCCAAAGAAACACAGAGAGTCGGAGCCGAAAAGAGGCGAGGCCAGTTTAATCGAATCCGGAGTTCTAACGGCGACGAAGATAACTGGCTGATATCGGAAGCTATCGATACAATAAATGCACGCTCAAGTGGGGAATGTGCCGTACATTGTCTCCGACAAACCCAGTTTGTATGTACCATGTTCAATATCCATCAGCAGACCAGAATATGTAGATTGTACGACACCACTGACCCCGAACCCGGAGAGATGATTGTCAAAGTGGGATGGAGCCTCTGGAAAGCCATGTAACCTTAAATATAGAATGCAAAAAGTCTCATATATTGGCCATGGACCCATCTTCCCCAGACATGGCTCGTCCATCAAACCCGTACCATGACATCTATCTTATACGCCACAAAGATTACGAGCCGTTTGATTATGAAACATTCCGAAACGCATTCTTGGCCTTATGACCTATCCGAATATGCCCATATTTGAGAGCATTGTTATATTTCATCCCCTCTGCTTGTGTTGAATTTCCCTCCAGAACATCAAAGAGTTTGTCATCCAGATTTTCTTCGTATGAACTCGACCTTCGTCGAAATATATCGAGATCCCACCTAGGTTGTACATTGTCCCAAAATGCCGTCCGTTCATTGTCTATTATTTCAAGCCGACGGTTCGAGTAGTAGCTGTAGAGCCTGGATCTGAATGCAGGACTGATACAGAGTAAACACACCGGCATGATGGAGGATGCATGGACCTTAATAATTAATCACTGGTCATTTAGATATACATACAACATACACAAGCCATTGGAAATAATGCAGTTTTTTTAACCAATCAACTGGAGTTTTTATTTAAATACATTGAAATCTCAGTAATCCTGTAGTACACTATATTCATGTTCAATCTTTTTGGCACTGGATAAATATTGTGGGCATTGGGGAATATCACTTTCCTTTTCTTTTAATAAGTACCCCTGAAGATGGTTTTATCATTTTGGAGAGGGTATGTTAACCGGGAAAAGTGGAGTGGGATGAACGGAGGTGGGGGGAGGAGGGGGGGGGGGAGCTGGATGGTATTCGTATTTTGGAGGGGTAGTATGTTTCTCCGGGAGAATTGAAGAGAGGGGTGGGGCTGATTGCCCTAAAAAATGTAAGTGGCGGGAGAGCAATCATAAGTTTATTGAAGAGGAAGATTAATTGGTGAAGATTTCACCCGTCAAGTTTTCCGATTGGGAATTGAGTCGACCCCTGATAATTTATTTGCGGGGTTCCTTCGAAGAGAACCGTGTGCAATATGGCGTCGGTTGGAGATCTCTGGGATGAAATGGACAGCCTCAGTAGGATGTCCTATGTCTGTGCACACAGCCTCAGTAGGATGTCCTATGTCTGTGCACACAGCCTCAGTAGGATGTCCTATGTCTGTGCACACAGCCTCAGTAGGATGTCCTATGTCTGTGCACACATTGCTGTACAATACTGTAATCCAGGTGCCCCTGATTTTTTCGATAAATTTGTGTTCTAGTGTCTTACAACAAGCTCTCTCCTCGTGGAAATATATTTGATTCTATGCATTAATTTCTGTGACATACCGAAGTGTTAACTGCTGTGCCTGCTCTGAAGTTTGGCGATGTGCATGCGTCACAACGACAGACTTTCAAAGACAAAATGAACAAGTTTCTTGGTCAGGTTATGACAGTCGGTTGACCTGAACTTGCGACTTTATTCTCGTTTGGACATTAAAATTATAGTTACTCACCAGTGATATGTGTACGCCTGTAGCATTGCTTCATCATGCCAGCGTATGAAACATTACGAACTCTGAGAACGTGAAAATTTTTGGATTTACTGACAGCCGGTCTCTTGCCGATCATAGCTCCCGCCATCTTCAAATAGTGATCTTGTGGTCAAATGTTTATATTTTTATTTTTGGCAAATACGTATGAAGTGAACAGTTCTTGGTTTTCGATATTGCTCAGTATTAGGTAATTAACGTGAATTAGATTTTTCAAACTATTGTACCGGTAGTAGCAGTTTGGATGTATGTTTAGTCGCACTTTATTTTCGTGCGTATGGTCCCGCGTTATTCACAGCTTTTCTCTCGAAGATCTATGGATGAAGCCTACACTTGCCACGGTTCCTAATTTCATAATGACGAAGGCCGCCCGTTTTTGACAACATGATAATTCTTCCACCCTTTTTCACGCGCCACTACAAAGTTAATCGTGCCGGGAAGTGAATATCTGGCTGGTCAAAATCTGCATTTTTTCGGGGTGTGAAAATGATTCCTTTATGGCGATTGAAAATTTTCCAGAAAACGAGTAGGTCGTCCCCCTATTTTGTTCGCTTTTCTAAACTTCCCGTTGGACATGAAAAACTTTCACATGCAAAACAAGAAAATCATTTCATACGTTTTCGTGGGTGGTGGGACGAATTTGACACAATTTCATATATTTCATGGAGCTTTCCAGAAAAGTTGAATGAGGTTTAAGGAGGATTTGCGCGTATTGCCTTTCAGTTTTAGTAGCTCACCTGTCTCCTGAAATAATGACCATTCAGAAAATATATACTTTTACACGGTTTTTGTTGAAGATTTTTACAACTCTTTATGACCGAAGAGCCCATGCCTGTTTAGGTGTGGATCGCACCCTGGGTAAGTGACGTCAGACAGCGGGAAACATAAACATAATCCTGCTTATCTAGGATTGACTGCATCAATATTTAGTACAACTATTCTGACTTTATGGAAAATATGTAAATTAAATCGGAACTATCTGTTTTATACTTATTTCTTGAGAAATATAGGCATCCCCTTTTGGCTGCTTTACTTGTGGAAAATATCCACATGCATAGGGGATATAACATGCCAGCACCATGCTGGCATTCCAACAGCAGGCTGCCGGTGAAACAATTTTCGTCAGAATTACTTTATAAAAATATTTTATGCGATTTTATTGACCTTTTCTAAATCTTGAACAACTCGTCATCCGAAATATCATTAAATTGTTATTAGATTCTGTATAATTACCTTGGAATCACTGATTGTTGTTTTGTAAAAAAATCTGTCATCAGCGCCCCTGGCAGCATGCTGGCGTGGCTGCCGCTAAAACTAAGCATTTTCATTAGTTAGGCCGGGTCATGAGACCCCCAGCCGCAGGTAATGAATAGAGGAGCAGATTGACTTTAATAACAGAAAATCAGGGCTGAGTGCACATGGTAGTAGCACCTTTTTTGTAGCACAATGGAAAAATATACATTGGTTTGAAGAAACCAAGGCGCAAGAATCCGATGCAGATGCTGAGAATATGCCAGCAGATTCTGAGAGTCCGCCGAAACAGAGATACCGAAACAGAGACTGCTGAAAGTCTACTGATATGGAGAGCGTTGATCTCAGATAGTCAAGCTACGCCCCAGGAAAGCCTGGGTGAGGAAGAACCTAGCTTTTTGGATCGTATTGTGACAGCAGCTAATAATACTCATACTAACATACAAATGGTATATTTTTCTACTGCGCATGCGCGGATAGATGATATCGCCACCCCCCCCCCCCCACCAACACTACACGAAAATCTTGATTTGATATTATTTGATATTAACACTGAATTATAAGGTGAATATAACTGTTATATTTGCAAAAGTTTAAACGGACCTGTAAATATTAACATATGTGGATATAATTTGCATGCTTTTAACATACACATCAGGGCCATGGTGTACGTATGGTGTTTCAATGGAAAGACAAATATAGAAAAATGTATTTAAACGACAGGTCAACACAGAACATATATGGTATGATATCGTATTACCTACTGTGGTAAATAAATATCGTTGCTTCATTATTTGCCAGCGTTTGTAAATGTGCATCATTTGCCATATATTTCACTTATATGCGCCATACATTTGCTATTATATTTACCGTTTGTGGACATTAGATATTGCTAATAGGACAGGCCCTTAGGACACAGCATAAGGTACACAGTACAAAGATATGCAAATAATTATATTATATTGAATTATATATGCCACACTGGGACATCAGGTGCAAATTGAAACGATTACTTGGCCAATGTGTTGCATATTTCGCCTCCTTTGTTTGAAGTTACGTGTTCGTCTCCGTATATTTGTTTTGACTTTGGAGACCCCCGATGTAGTATACTCTAGGAACTTCGAAGGGTTTGTCCTCCATCCTATTCTCCGCATAAACTAGGCCTTCGTCAAAAGGTGGCGTATCACACACGAACGCCGTCCGTTCAGTGGCTCTCTTTTTAAACGGGCGGTTCGAGTAATAGCTGTACTGCTCACATCTACATGCAGGGCTGGCAATCTTAATAAATTAATATCCTATCAATGCTCCCCATCCTATATGCCGCTATATAGAACCTTACTTATTTCAATTGGACTTGGTGTTCCGAGAGCCCATGCATTAACAGCCTTATGACATCACGGCCGTATTTGGACTAATTCACTTGCAGTCGTAGAGGAGGGATAGAGTCACCGTCTCCGTTTACTCTTACCCAAAGACCACATATCTACCTCGGATTATGAAGACACGATGGCTGGACCGCGGCAAAATCAAAAGATATCCCATCTGCGTGGCGTCTGATTCGGCTGAGCCAACCAAAATTACTCTACCATTAATGTCCGCTTCAAAGCATTATGAATAATTCTCATGACTGGTTGTCGCGCGAGTTACTGCAAGCCGGTTAGATCCCACAAGCCAAATATCCAAATGATGGAGCAGATGGGATTTAATGTTAATTAGATTGGCAGAGCTGGGGACTTGCTTTATGGAGAGTGTGCATGCTATACTTTTCACAAGCGAATTCGGGTTTGTTCATAAAGTTTTTTACACCACGAGTTTGCTTGCGGAAAGAATATAGTAGGCCGGCCAAAGACACGAAATGTAACTTTTGATGGCATTGTTTGTTACAAATGGGTACCCATGCTAAATTAGTTCTTTGTGTGCTAGGGTTCAAGGTGGGAGGGGATACCACCCAGATTTTGGATGTTAAAGGTCATTTCGGGGTCACTTTTGCGGTTAAATAGGGTCAAAATTGGTGAAAGTCCTTCCTAACTTAATTTCCATTGTGATGTTTGTTACCAATGGATATCCACGCTAAATTGGTTTTATGTTCTGTATGGTTTTAGCACAGGTATGGCTCGCTCGTTAGTTATTGGAATTGAGGTCATTTTAGGGTCACTTTACGGGTCAAATGAGGTCAAAAATGCTGTTTTATTTCATATATTTTGTGATGTTTTTTTATTCACTTTTGTATGCAGTATGGTTCAAGGTAGGGTGGATACTAACACAACTTTGACAATTTGAGGTCATTATCAGGTCATTTCGAGGTCAAATAACATCCAAAGATGGCCAAAAGATGGGCCTTGAAACAATTTAAAGCATTTTTGTGTGAAATTCCTTGTAAAGAAATGGGTATAAAATCTGAAGTAGTTCTACGGGGAGAATTTTTATATATTAGTGTTGGGTAATTCAGTATTTTTCGTTTGTGAATTTTGGTAACATCCATTTTCTTATAGACTGGACCTTCCCGATCAATATAGTTGTTGGTTCGAAGGTTTCTTTCTCGAGTCTGAAGTAGTTTGAGTTAACCCTTTCTGGCCTGGGTGATAGCGGGTTCGAAAATTTAGTGCCCTAGGACTGCAAAAAAAACCCGGATAATTTATGCAGAGTTAATTATTGATTTTTGAAACTCTCCAAAGTAGACGACTAATTAAAATAGACAAACTTTAACACACAGTTTGACTCATTTATTTGGCAATCTAAATTATACACAGGTAAATAATAAATTTAACATAGATTCCAACTGACGAAACGCGAAGTAAACAAGAACTGTACAAGTAAAGTTCCTGACCACAGCGTGCCGAAATTATATGTGTCATATTGACCTACAATAAAACAATCATTTCCTAGCACACTTCAACAAAATTCAAGTCAATGCTTTAAAAATAAAACTGTGCCAACAGCACTGGAAGCTGCATTGATACAGCAGTTCACATCAAGTTTTTTTTCACCCATTTTTCCTATCTATTTAACATGAGTTTGTTAGCATGTATCACTTATCCTACTGTTCCAAGAAAGGACCATTATGCTTACATTTACGATAATTTTGGCAACTTCAGGTCGAAAATAAACCAGTTATTATTGATTAAAGTACTTCCTATGGGGACATGTGAAAGGGAAGACATTGGATGTATCAACTGCTGTTCATGTGAACTGCTGTCTCAATGTGACTGCCAGTGATATTGGTGTAGCATCCATCCCGGGAACGCAGTATATTGTTAAACGAATAATTTGAATTTTGTGCAAGTGGGATATTAGAGCTGACGGATATTCCGGTTTAGGCAAATCTTTCATAATTTTGTTTCTTTCGAAGACAAATTTCCACAAATTTTTGTCAGTCAGTTTTTAGCTGATGGAAGTGAATGTACGTGTAAGATCATATAAGACTTTCGACCTACATTCTATTTATTTTCATTGAGCGAAATTAGGGAGTCTTCATCGATACTCAATTAGAGAGCTATGTCAGCTGTGGACATCTGTTCAAAATAATTAGAAAATATTTTATTTAGCAATGTTATGTTGAAAAGTTATGTACATATGAATAAAAGTTTCATACAAATGGCGGACAGTCTTGCCAGCATCACTGAAACTGTTTTTCTCTTTAAGGATGTCCGCTAGTGGTTTTTGACTTTGGCAGCCATTTTGCCTGTTTTTCTATTGGGTTATCTCCCTTCCCTACGTTAAGAGATGGGGATTTCCTTTAAAAGCTTTCTATCCGAGAATTTTGCACACCAACATCCATCCAATTTGCTAAATTTTGATAGACATTGTGATTATCTGCAAACAGTTAGAATATAAGAAAAAGTTAAATACTATTTATATGAATTTTTCATGAATATGCTTCAAAACTAGGGCTATTCCCTATGCTTTCTTAATTACTTAAGTTAATTACTTTGATTTACCACCAGCGAACATCCTTAAAGAAAGGTTAAAGAAAGGGGTTGAAATTGCGATGTAGAGATGTCAATTTCGGTCACGTGACTGGCGGAGAAAATGTAAATCTTGGAAGTTCATGAAACAAAAATACGGAAAAACACTCTCAGTCACGTGGATAGAACTGGGCTAACCCTGGGTCAAATGGGTCATGCACGTTTCAATGCCTGTCAGCTGACTTGAGGGTAAATCCAAGACTACGATTTCCCCCCCCCCCCCCCAAAAGGACTTTCCAGGGTGTACAAAATCTGGAAAATGGACTTCACATGAACCCATGGGTGTTTTTTTCTTGTGGAGCAAAGTATAGGTTGTGGGTATTTGATCGATCTCTTGCACGCTGAAGCGTACTTTGGGAGTGGTTCGAAACCATTGGTTGAATTTCGGGTCCAAATGGGCTGTGCAGGGTCCCATATTGAAGCACTGGTGGAATAGACAACGCTTGACGGATCGAAAATGACGTCATTGTGCGCATGCGCAGTTGAAGAGTAGCGTGGGTTATAATATGTCACTATCACAAGTTTTTTTGTTTGCTCTTGCCTTCAGACTTTACAAATCATTTGGCGCAGTACATTCTTTGTTATTTTAGAAGCCATTGAAACTTAAAAATCCTTTCTTTAGCATTTCTGAGAATGATATCTTGCTCACAAATAATGAATGACTGCCTTTTAAAAAAAGGATGGAGAATTGCCAGTACGCTTCGTTGCAGACAGTATATATATGCTGCGTGACTTGATAGACTAGCAAAGATCCGAAGGTAAATTGCCAGGGGAAGAAAGTATATCAGTGATACCCACGGGAGAAGGAAGCAGGGGTACCTAGAACTCCTATTCATCAGCACAGATACTTGATTCGATAAAAAACAATTTAAGGAAGTTCCAGTTAATGTGGTCACATCTTTACTGAACAAAAAGCTTGTGGGATAGAAGTATTATTCGTGAATATTTCTCATGGGATTCAAGTATTATTCGTGAATATTTCCCGAGGTCTTCATTTACGGCACACATTGTATGATGTATCTAACCTTTATGTCACACTGGTCTCTTACTCGGTTAATGTGTATTCAGACTAAGACTTTTGTAAACAAATGCATGAAGCTTTTGATATGTTATGCAAGTTCTTATCTGCTTCATGTATCACCCCATTCTCGGGGATCCATTGTGAGTGCGGAATCCAAACTCTGATGTTTCGTGAAGTAACTTTTGTCGCGTGGTCGGTAAAGAAGAGTAAATTATCCAGTTTCGTCTGAATTGTGACGAACCCCTATGGTGCAACTTTCATGAAATTTTTTCTGAGCAACCTATATTGTCGTAAGTAGTATATAAACAGCACCTGGGAGCCGATTTAGCGGCAGATGGCAAAACTGTATGGCTATGACGAGGGTTCCCCACTTGCCATTAATGCTGGGCATAGTGCTGGCGATATTGTCGGGGACCCTGTTCCATGCAGTCCATTGACGCACACTATGACTGACCCTCGTATATATGGCAAGGTGAAATTGGGTCGGATTGCCCTGTGGTAAAAGCTGGAACTAGGGGAGATATCTCCGGCTGTCACGTGACCCGGCAGTGACCTTTGACCTTTTGACCCGGATGTGACCTGTGTCCCCGGATGTCACGTCACCGAATGTGACGTCATAGTGACGTCAATTTGATAAGTAGTAAAAGAGCATCTGGGAGCCAATTTTGCGGCAGATGGTCGCCAGGGGGCGCCACCAGTCTTGTGACGTCACTTCCGGTTCTGTTCACATGACTGGAATTGACCTTTCGACCCCTGCGCACCATTATTAATATCCGGTATTGTGCGCATGCGCAAGGGTCAAATTTTACTTCCAGTCACGTGACCGGAACCGGAAGTGACGTCACAAGACTGTGGCTCTCCCTGGCGGCCATCTGCGGCTAAATCGGCTCCCACATGCTGTTTATATACTACTGTCGTATCAATTATACTTTCGGTTAGCTGAACAACAAGAATGTCTCAGGAAATACTAAACATTCTCTTATGCCTCTCTTTAGGAAAAAGTGGTCCCATGCAGTAATGTTCACATTAGGGGAATATATTTATTTTAATTGGAATGCATACAAATATCTGACGCACTGCCGGATTCTCGAAAATGCTCTCAAATCAAAGCAGGGAGCATCAGCCCCCCCCCCCCCCTCCTTCCCCGGGAAATGGGTCTAGGTGGGATAACCCTAAGCCAAATGGATCATGAAGGGTCTCGCCAAGTGACTGGCGGATGGATGCAAAAGTATGACTTTAAATGCCGGAATACGGACTTTACCTGAACCAATATATAGTGTGTGGGTATTTTCGCAATTCAAGCAATTTTCTGCTAGCATACGAGACTGGAAATAGAATATCTCCATCCGCTTGTAACAACACATCCCCTAGCCCTATATCTGAAGCGTCAGTTCTGAGAACAAAAAACTTCTGCAAATCTTGTAACTTCAAAAAATGACAACTTGTCCTTGAGAGCCAAGAAAGCCTTTTCTAGTGACTCTCCCCATCTTCCCTTTGTTAGGTGTTTTCTTTTTGGTCAAATCGGTGAGAGGTGATGCTACATCTGAATAATTTGGAATACAATTCCTGTAGAATCCCGTTAAACCAAGGAAAGCACGCACCTGTTTCTTTGTCACAGGTCTGACTGATTTCTGAATTTTGTCTAATGTACAAGTCATAGGACTCAACCCGTCCTCACCTACGACATCACAAGCGTCTGGTCCGTCATTCATAATTCAGCCGTCGTCCATTAGAGAATATCCGCGTCCATAATCCAAAGACCTATTCCATATTCCATGTAACAGTATTAGCACGAAAATCAAAAAGACAATCATAGTATACATAAACATAGGCTTGTTTCCTGCAAGAGAGAAGCGGTCACAGTTTTCAATGATGCCGGCAAGACATCACGATTTTCCAAAAATATCAAATCCGTATCGCTGGTCAGTATTCTTAATCCATAATATTCGTTGTAAAGTCGTCATCTAAAGAATGATGTATCTCAGTCACGCTTTGATTGTGGCTGTTCATATGAGTACCATGAGGATCTTAAAGTACATGGGTTCATACGGCCCCTAGTCCCGGGTTAAGCGGAATTAGACACAAGTTACGAAACTTAACGCCATAGATCTTGCACGCTACGCTCGTATTTTGCTATCAGCATGCGATATGTATCGCCAAATTTGAGAAACTTTGAGTGGAGGCGCTTGGTGGCGTAGCCCTGTTTTATAAGTTTCTGCAACAATGTTTTGTGACGCTGATTAAAACTTAACTTAACTTAGACAGTCAGTAAGGTCCTGATGAGGGATTGTGGTATAGAGAGTCGAGAAATCCCATGTGGATACATGTCTATACGGTATGTGACCTTTAACATCAAGTTCTTCCGTAAGACATTTTGAGTTTTTCAATATCCACATACATTCAACGCCAGAGTTTTTAGAAATAGTGGCGCAATACCTTTGCCAAAATGCTTTTACCTGCTGAAGGGCCCTCGTCAACAGGGTTGAAAGAAGCTTGACCCAAGAAGTCCAAGGTTGAGAATCCTACCAAGCATTTACTTGGTCTAGCCGTGATATTGGTCTCTTTCAACCTTTTGAAAACTTTCTTGAGACGAATCATGTGCTCTTTCCATGTTCGAGTGTGTATTAAAATGTCGTCAATATAATTGTCAACATTGTCAGTACCTCCCAACAGTTTTCTCATTATTCTGGAGAACTTGGATGGCGCACAAACCAAACAGAAAGGCATAGTGCAAAAATGAAATAGCCCATTCGGCGTTGAAAACGCGGTCTTTTCCTTGGCATCCTCCGCTGAAGGAATCTGCCAGTACCCCTTACTCAGATATATGTTTGTAAAATATCTGTCATTTGAAAGTTTGGCAAAAATATCCCCAGCGGTTGGAATTGGTTCTGAGTCAAAGAGGGTGACCTTGTTGAGACCCTTGTAATCAATACACACACGACGGGAATTGTCAGGTTACTTAACCAAAACAATCGATGAACTGTGTGGGGGTGTAGAGGGTTCAATAACTCCAAGATCTAACATCTTCCGAACTTCAGTAGATATGGTTTCCCTGACAGCGTACTGTAGCTGGTACTGCTTGTTCCTAATCACCACTTTAATGTCACATTCTATCAAGTGTGTATGACCCGGAAGATCTGTCAACGTGGTACTGTTTTGCTCCAATAAAGCATTGACCTGACTCTCCTGATTGTCAGACAACTGTTCACAAATTATAACATGTGTGGAACTTTTTGTCTGTGCCAAACAGGGCAAAGGAATATCATTCTTTATCACCTCAATATCTTCCAACTCTTCACAAGCTGAAGCAAGGTTAATTGTGGGAACTGGATCTAATTTTGGGATGCTAGCTCCTTCCCGCCAAATGTACAGTTTTAGCATGTTTGCATGGAAGATTTTTGTCTTTCCTTCCATATCAATCTTTTAATGATTTACTCCTATCTTTGCAACAACTTCAAAGGGTCCTTTCCAATGCATCAACAGCTTGTTGTTGTCTGTTGGCAAGAGAACACCTGGTCTCCTATCTCTAGCTTTCGAAGTTTGCTTTTGGAATCATAGTACTTCTTGTATCTAATAGAACTTTTCTCAAGCTCTTTTCTCGCCAGATCACACGTTTCCTCTGATCTATTTCTGAGATCCAAAACATACTGATATGTAGTTTTGACCTCGGGATCAATTTCCTCAGACGTCTATAACTCTTTCAAGATTGCCATAGGACCTCTTACTGTTGTACCATACAATAGTTCAAAGGGTGCAAAACCTAAACTCTCTTGTGGGACTTCCCTATATGCAAACAATACTGGGCCAATATATCTGTCCCAGTCTCTGGGTTTCTCCTCACACAATCGTTTGATCATGCGTTTCAATGTACCATTGAACTTTTCAACTTGGGTGAACATAGGCTTTGGTTCTCTCAACACGAGTGTTGACAACATTATCCACAAGTGTCAAACACAATCGGGGAAATTAGGTAATTAACCATTCCACACTCTGAAAACCTTTCCAGTAATGTTCTATTCTTCATAGATAAACTTTCACAAAGCATCTCTTAGCACTTTCCATACTACCTTCTTTACAGCAGGTCTATTTTAACTACCACAAATAAATATGACAGGGAACACGTGTTGTCTCTTCGGCTGCTGGCCGCTCTCTTTCCACAATTGTCCAGATAACAGCTCTATTAAATTGCCCACTCGGACCACGGGTGGTCCATCTCTACCTCAAACACCCCCAAAATGCCTACTTTGGCTAATACTCCTACTGATGTCGTCATCAATGACGTCACAGATGACGGGCACATCCCTCAAGTCGTGGTCTACACCCCGAGGGCTACAAGATGACACCCCACTCGACGCATTCGAACCAAGGATGGTCCATCTCTACACCAAATACCTTCTTCTACACCCGCAAAATTCCCACTTTCGCTACTACTCGTCCTGATGACGTCACCAATGACGTCAGAGATGACGTGAACATCCCTCAAGTCGGGGTCTACACCTCGAGAGCTACAAAATGACACCCCCACGGAGCATTCGGACCACGGATGATCCCTCTCTATCACAAATACACCCCACGCACAAGTACCGGGCAGTGCAGCGAAAAAGAAAAAAACTGGTAGAAAACCTGCTGATTTAACTTCGAATTTACAGTACCGGGTGGTGAATGAAGTACCGGGCGATATAAGCAAACAGAACGATTTAAATATCTCAGCCTGATCTATCATTTTAATAATCGCGCGAGTGTTTTTCTTGAGCTGTGATCAAAACTGACGGACATTTGTAACCACAAGAATTCGCTTGTGGCATTCAATGTTAATTTTTTTCTGTCTTTTACTGCCTTTGTGATCTGGTAATGGTTACTAAGTGAAATAATTTCTTGCGGATAGCAACTTCCTAAATAATTCTGCAAATAAAACGAATCATATAGCAGACTGCACCAGTCTTTCTTCTCGTTGCACAAGCATATCAGTTTAGCGGATTAGCTGTAGCCCACGGTTCATTTAAGTATACTAAATGCAAATATTCGGGCCGGTATTTTGCTCAAAGTTCAACGTATAGGTCTAGTTTCCAGACGTTCATGTAGATAGAAAGATATAAGCACCCGTAATTATTATGGAATTATTTCGAGGTATATTACGTTATTTGGCGATGGTCACCTATATTCCGCTTGTTATCATATATTGGCTTTGGGGAGGGGGGGGACTGATATTTGAACGTTTATCAGACTTAGATACATGAACATAAAACACGCATCTTCACGAGTGGATCTAGCGAAAATTCATAGGGGGTTCGACTATGACAGCCCAACCGGCGAGGGTCCAGGGGCCACATAGGCCAAGGGAAGCTCCGGATCCTAGATCGCCGCAGTCAAAAAGTCACACATCATGCCTGATTCTATTTGACTTTCTAGTTGTATTTCGTATTGGAACATTAGAAAACAGTACGATACGAATACGATTTATTAACACAAAGTTAAAATAAGCGAATTCTGAGCAACAGACGAAGGACCAGGGCCCGTATAGGCCCCAGAAACTACCGGTCCTAGTTTGCCGGAGATGCGTTTTGCCCGTTTCTCGGAAATAATAATGTAATGTATTTTATATGATGGCCGAGAAGGAACATCGCTGTATTGTGTTAATGATTACGGACCGACACACGAAGGCAGGATGCGAAGTCAGGATGCGAAGTACGATGGTAGGATGCGAAGCGCGAAGTCAGGATGCGAAGTGACGAAGAGAGGAAAGACTGGTGCGTACTGCTATATGATTCGTTTTATTTGCAGAATTATTTAGGAAGTTGCTATCCGCAAGAAATTATTTCACTTAGTAACCATTACCAGATCAAAAAGGCAGTAAAGGACAGAAATAAATTAACATTGAATGCGACAAGCGAATTCTTGTGGCTACAAATGTTCGTCAGTTAGGATCGCAGCTCAAGAAAAACACTCGCGCGATTATTATTATGATAGATCAGGCTGAGATATTTAAATCGTTCTGTTTGCTTATATCGTCCGGCACTTCATTCACCATCCGGTACTGTAAATTTGAAGCTAAATCAACAGGTTTTCTAGCACTTTGTTTTCTTTTTCGCTGCACTGCCCGGTACTTTTTATATCGTCTGGTGCACTCTCCTGTGACGTCCAATACAATATTGTGTATGTCCCATATAAATAACGACTAAAAATTGCCGTTTCCTAACGTACCCGGTGTACGATTTTAATCGCACTCTGTCTGTCTGATTTGGAATCATCCCGCCTATCTTTCCTGGTCGGTCTCCCCCGGTATGCTGTTAGAAAATTTTGATCTTTCGTTCTTACCGTGATAGAGTTATTATACGCCGTTTTCTGTTACCGTCTGATACGCTTTCGCAGTAGGCCATTTATTTTACATGGTCGATACAACATTTCGTCTGTTTTGTTTTTTGTATCGTTTTCTGATTAAATGTTCAAGTTTTCTCCGTACCAATTTGTTTTCTTGTACGCTCTGGTACTTTGTACACCGCTCGGTATTCTCTCCGATGTCGCCTGTTGACGTCCGATGCAAGATTTGGTAAATTATTCATGTTTTACCTGTAAATCCGTTACATTATGGTACACCGACCCTCTACTTTTTACATCGTCCAGTACACCCTACAATAATTCTTAGGTTGTTCTAGTACTTTTTTGAACCCCCCGATAACCGCGCGATTCCATCTAAATATTATTGTATAGTTCCCGTTTAAGTTGAGATTTACAAAAATATATCAAGGTATTCCATTCGCCGGATCCGCTTGACTGACCAGTGTTTTCCGGATGACATTTATCGTTACGACAAATATGATAAACAAAGACAGAAAAATCACGCCAGTGAAGTAACAATATATACCTTAGATGTTATTATGCGAAATTAAGCATCTTGTATTATACATAGTAGTATATACAACCCTTACTCTGTCGTATTTCTGAGGGACTGGAGAAAATGAAGCTGTAAATGAAGAGAAGGATGACATCACGGATGACTTCACATCCGGTGACATCACATCCGTGTCAAAGGTGACTTCCGGGGATGACGTCACTTATGGTCACGTGTTTATATGACGCCACAGATGACTAAATATGTGGATAAGTCCCCGTCCATGTGACTTAACAATCAATACTAATCCCCAGTCTGACTGACGGGGAATACTCGGGAATGTTCGGTAATCTTAAGGTAATACCCGGTCATCTCCGGGAATGTCCGGAGAACAATTGACCACAGAGTTCAATATTCCACCGTCAGTGTTATAGCCATACATACATTATGCATTGTCATACATGCAGCGATACTATGGACACTCATCAGCTCAGCTAGTACAGCGCCTTGTGGCCCATCCAAGTCTTGACCAATCTCAACGTCGCTTAATGAGAACCTAGACTACTCCGTACTTAATATGAACGGATGAATCAGGTGTTGGATGGCGGAGATATATACTTGGGACCTGATAGACCCAATAGGAACCCACTCATGGGTATTTTTCGTGACAGTATGGAGTGTAGCATCTTATTTTTCTGTTTTACGCTCAGGAATACGATGTGAGGGGTCTCGATGCCATGGTATGAATTTTGCTGAAAAGGACTGTGTGCGCATGGGTGGAGGTCGACCATCCTTAGTCCGAATCGGTCGTGTTGAGTATCATATTGAAGCACTCGTGGGCAGCGCCGGACTTAGATGTGCCGCCGATTTGCGCATGCGTGGACAGAGAATAATGGCGAAAATGCATTTGTACGGGCATCCGTGGTCCGATTGGGTCGTGTGAAGTGTCAGTTTGAAGCACTCGTGGGGCCGCTACGAAAATATCTTTGTACTTCGCTATTCCCTATGTTAATCTATTGATAGACGGCGACGAGAACGTGACGCGAACGTCCGTTGCACGTCGCGTTTGGTATTTTCGTTCAAATACGACTCACGGCGGACGTTCGCGTCGCACGTCGCCTTATGTATTATTTTCAGAGAAGAACATGCATTTTCCACTTTCCTATAAGCCCAAATGTCTATAATGTTCCGTATTCGATTGGTCACAAATGGCTCTATTCAAGAACAAACTTTGTCAGATGTTAAGATATTTTAAATGCAGGAGAATATCGAAAACTAGGCGAGTCATTATATACGATGACTGTATACTTAACCTGTCAATGACACAATTGAAATGACAAAAGTCCGCCAGCAAGAGTCCAACTACTGGATCGGTTACAACTAAGAATTTTAAAAGCTTAGATGTGCGGAATACTGGCTACCCTGAATATTATTTTTGGAACATCATGAGGTCTTGCTGACATCATTGAAAACTGTTGACCGCTTCTGTCTGACAGGAAATTAACCTAGTTCTATGTAAAGTTCTATTTGGTGATAATGTTATTATATGAATTAGGTGTTTGCATCATGGACGCGGAAATTCTTTATTGGAAGACGGCTGAATATTGAATGACGGGCTAGACGCTTGTATTGTATTCCATATTATGTCATACTATCTTCAATTCGTGTCTCTCTCTAAATTGGTATGATTTGTCATATTTGTCATAATATCTATATCATATATTTGTGCTGATTTTTTTATACCTTATAAAGTTATGCTGACTATTTTCCACTTTAACAAGAACCATTATCTGCGTTTCATTGGATTATCGCTGGATTACCATGCCACTGGTGATTTCAACGCATACAATATAATCACATATTATATAACTAGGAAAGGTAAATAACATCGAGTCAAGTTGAAAATCCTCATTGAGGGATATGAAAAGAACCCGAAGGGCAGGAACGGTGGGGGGGAATAGTCCGTTGTGGGTATGGGTATAATAGAAGCATTCAGCTTTAAATTGTTCTAATTGTTTATACACGGAACTAAACAATAGATTTTTAATTTAAACGCTACGCCAATTGGGTGTCATAAGCAAATATGGTCCGGTAACTGAACGATTTTAAGACATTATTATAATAACATGACCAAACAATACAGATTATTACTAAATAAATCGTCAATAATAACACAACAAAAGAGACTATAAAATGTATCAATTCTTCCTTTTCTGTTATGTAAACAATTTGCCGTCAAGGAATCGTTTCTCTTGCATCACCGCTCTTGTCGCCCACTAGATGTGTTTTATTTTGCAAAATGGAGGTGTACTACATGTGCTGACCAACAGGGGATTGCCGGGTTTATGTAATACAGGGACCCATTTTATTTACGTTATTAATCTTGATATTCATATTCATGCTTTGAGGAAACAAAAATCGATACATCTTAACCCACAGTTTTGAAATTTTACTGTGTCGTCCTCACTCTTTCACCTACACCCCCCCCCCTCGCCATAATTCACACACACACAAACACAACTCCCAGTCGTTGAATTCAGCAAAATTTGTTTATCTTACAATTTCGATGTGACCGCCAGTTGTTGCGTAAAGATGTTGGCAAACAGGCGGAGTTGTTTCTAAATCCACAGAGCTGATATTAACAATATCAAAACTGTCTTCGTGCCAAATCACGCTTAATTATTTCAGGCAAAAAAATTAGCGAGGGAGTCACCTTATTGCTAGGTTTGCATATACTATAACTATTCCCACATGTCATCACAACATCTCATTGATATCTATACTTAAGTATGAATTGTTATCTTAAGTATATGTAATTCAATGTTGAGATGTCAGCTTGCTCGGTCAGTTTGCAGAGCAGATAAAATTGTGCTTTTAGTTGAAGTTGGGTAATGGAAGCATGCGCTTTTTCCTGTCCTCAAGTGGGAATATTCGGAGTCCTCGCCTATACAAATGCAGGTGGTATAATATAAGCTAGATAACGTCTCTTAACCATTTCATTCTTGAATAAGACAACCATATATTACATGTGACACTTGCGGCCCTCCAATCTCCTCATACTCATATTCTCTCAATTTATTCATCCAAAAATAACAATCTTGTATTGCAATTACTATCCTCTGTATTTGATCAAATGTAAGTGAATAACTCATAATATTATTGCGTAGAAGATGCGGCAGGGAAGAAGGGTCCGCATATAATCTACATATTACATTCTATTAGGAAGCCTTTTTCGATCTAATGAAGATATATTATTAGCTAGTAACATTTTGTAAAAATATTACTCATATTTTCTTTACCAAATCTCTGCATTAGTGCAGTAATCTAGCCACTTTAATTAAATATATGAAATATCCCAGAAGATTATTTTGTTGTTCCAAGACAAAGTTCGATTTGTGCGACTGTATTAACGGCATTTTCCTCATATAAAATACACAGTTATCTTCTGTTAATAAGAGAAAGCAAACTTAACAAAATACAGCAGAAGACAAGTGAATATTTAAACAGGGGTGTCAGTTTAGCTTGTATACTGTTATACATGCGCAGTGCATCGTGGAAGCGAGACCTGAGTCCTCCAGTTATCTGTATCAGTAAAATACAATAGAACGGTTGAATGCGGCTTCTGTCGGTTAGGAAATCCGTTTTCAGCCATGTCAATCCAATCAGAGAGCGAAAATTCCGCTATCGGTTGGACACGTCGATAAGATGTAATTTGATCTTCCTGGCTGTAGAGCTAAAGAAATCACCGTGATGTCCATGTCAGGATTAGCCAAATTTCGCCAGACAGGATTATGAGCGACCAATAACTTCCAACGTCGAGGCGCGGATGACCGAGAAGCTTATCAGCATTTCGGCTCATTCGGACCGACATACGGCTATGGGTGACTTGTAATATCTCCTGTTTATCTGGGGGGTTAATATTTTAATGGTGTTTCAAATACCAACGTAGGTAACTGAGCTACCGATTTTAAATAGGTAGATAATAAGTCACGGAAAAGCCGATATAATCCAACTGACGGGTGTAAGAGCCAACATTGGTAATGGAGAGCGATTCAGACCAAACTCTGACTCATAGTGTTCTGAACAGTAATATTCCAGTGGGACCTGCATATGGCGTATACATATCACGCCTAGTAGCATTTGCTAGATCCTGTGTTAAATGTGACGATTTTAATCAACGTTACAAAACATTGTTGCAAAAACTTATAAAACAGGGCTACATCACCAAGCGCCTCCACTCAAAGTTTCTCAAATTTGGCGATACATATCGCATGCTGATAGCAAAATACAAGCGTATAGCGTGCAAGATCTATGGCGTTATGTTTCGTAACTTGTGTCTATTTCCGCTTAACCCGGGGCTAGGGGCCGTATGAACCCATGTACTTCAAGATCCTCAAGGTACTCATATGAACATCCACAATCAAAGCGTGACTGAGATACATCATTCTTTAGATGACGACTTCACAACGAATATTACGGATTAAGAATACTGATCAGCGGTACGGATTTGATATTTTTGGAACATCATGATGTCTTGCCGGCATCATTGAAAACTGTTGCAGAAATCAAGCCTATGTTTATGTATACTATGATTGTCTTTTTGAATTTGGTGCTAATACTGTTATATGGAATATGGAATAGGTCTTTGGATTATGGACGCGGATATTCTCTAATGGACGACAGCTGAATTATGAATGACGTACCAGACGCTTGTAATTCCATCAGTTTAGACGGAGCTCATCACTGAACTTTGATTGGATACGTTTAATATTTACTGCAAATCTTGACAATTAATTATCGTTAGTATGAAATTCAATGAGCTGTGGGATCTTATCATGAGGTGAAATTATAGGCAAACCTGAAACAAGGCACAGAACAACATATTATGTAAGTTGTTAAATAGTTGACAAAGAGAAAAGATTTCCATTTTCCTGCGATTTAGTAGACAATTTACTGGCACTGGAATTCCAATAGTCATTTCTGATGTCATTAATCTATGAAAATTACTGGAAACAATATGAATAAAAAGCGATTTTTGCCCAGGGAAACTCACGGTGGCAATTATTTCGAATTTAGAATCTTTATGCGACCACATTGTAATCGTTCAGTTTTCCTTGATTGCCATCTTTCTGTCTCGAACACAACGTGTTACCGTAAAACGGCACGATGTGCTTGCACAATGCCTTCTAACACATAAATGAAGAATCGAAGTTGTCGTTAATCCAGATGTATCTAGATAGGTTTAATAGTCACTCATAGAATCATAACAGGATTAATGTGGCCCTTCCATAACAGCCTTATAAACTCTCACTGTAGATCGTATACAGTATTGAATAGAATTAGTGGCCCGGATAACCAGGAAACGGTTTCTTGATTGTGGATCATGACTGTTGTGAATGGGTGTTTTTTGCTAGATTTAATGGTTCGTCGACTCCAAACGCTTGAAAAAAAGAAGATTATTTTTTGCTCTAACCTGATTGCCGCTTAAATTGTAGAGCGGAGAACAAACTGAGATCTAACGCAACGTTATTTTGCGGATAACAACTTCTTTATTGGTCTGGAAATGACGTTTCGTTAGAGGTACTTCCAAGTTTTGTAAAGCTAATGTGCATTAACTTTGACAAATTTTGAAGTATTCCCAACGAAACGTAGGCACAGAGCAATAAACGAAGTGTTAGCCATAAAATAGTCCTGTCTTATACACGCAGACTTTTAAATGTTTATCAAAGGACCTGAGATCTATCATTACAGTGAGACTTTCTGTTGAAAGGTAAATAAAATGTTCACTGCGCACTTTTAGGATATAGACGGTATGCAATGGTGTTATTATACATTTATTTTATTTCGGGCAACATAAAAATCAGTCTTGACAGTTTTACTGGACATATTAGATGTTAATTGCTTTCTCGTACGTTTATATTCACATACAATATTTACGTCGAACCTAAGCCCTGAGAAAATTCTCTCATAAATATATACAGTGTCAAATATATCACATATTAACAACTCCAACTCGCGCTGATTACGCAGGCTTCTAAAATAGTCCAGCTCCTTGAGATACAATACGCAGAATTACCATGAGTGAGAGTGCATGTGGGCCATGACACAGCTTCTACCAGAGGCTGTTGAAGTTGTATCATTCCGGATTGATAACTGGCATATACATGAACAATATTGGTTCAAAACTCCAAATCTCTTCAACACGGGTAATATATATATATCTGATGACAAGCTGATATATGAGCTTACCATCTCTATCGATTAGCTCTTAATGTGGAGACTGAGACTCTTTCTCGCGTAGGATTTTCTTGAAATATTTTACCACGAATTAGGGCTCGTAGGTTCACATGAAAAATTTAATAAATATCGGGGGTCACCATATCACCTGATGGTATGAACGCTATCAAAACGAGGGATATCTCATCTCGTATTAACACAGTGATGATAGGGAAATAACCATAACTTTATAGTAACTTTTTTCCCCAGATATTCTCAGATTTTAGATATAGCTTCCTTCCTACTGGCGCCATAACCATCGACTTTCTAACGTCTTGAAGTTGGTTTTTATGGGATTTGCAGTCCAAGGTCTCAGTGATGTCGGGGTGATGTATCTCTAGAAAATTGTGGGGAATGTATGCTGAATTTGTTATATGATTGGGCGGAAAGATCAGGCTCTACCTGGCGTGATTGGTCATTGTAAATTCTTATTCACCTTGTTAACTGCAGTTCGGCACAATAATTTGTGTAGAGGTAAGCCTCGGGGACCAACAATCCACCAGCAGAATCTCACCAAATACAGATAACAATTAAACCACAAGACAATGGTGATGGAAAATAATGCCGGTGTGAACGGAAAGAATAGCCCAAGAAAGAATTTCAATTTTGAAATGTTTCTCTTCACGAAAATATGATTTACATGAGTTGCAAGTCAGGAAAAATGTCTTAGCGGAGTTGACAGATAGGAAGGACCCGACATTCCTCTCTATCTGACATTCTTTCATTTAAAAAACGGCGGACTGACAAGAAGTCACATGACCCAAAGTCCAATATCCCGAACAAAATGTTTACTGGAATGATTTGTATCCCAGTCTCTTTTTTATTGAAGCGGTTCATGTGGACACCATGAATGGCTTGTCAACACGTTAGTTTCCTAATATCGGCTTCGGCGGTGTTGGATAAAAATACTCAAGAACATCTGATGGAGAGCAGTGATCTGTGTAGCTGTTAGATTAAAGAAAATGCCCAAAAGCAATACCATTGATGAATGGCAATGTCATGGTGAACATAGGACTTCTTTTAATTGCAGAGAGCTGTCACTGAAGGCTTGAAATTTTGTCCATGTCCTATTGAATTGGATTCATCTGCTGAGATATTTCCATCAGTAAATTTGACAGTTCTCCAATAATTCGGAAAATCAACCACATGAAACAATATTCATACGATGGAGTATTTAATGGATAAACGCTACAAGCTAGTTCATGATATTTACGCGGCGTTGATATCTGCTTCTGATATATTTATTGACAAGAACATGAATGAAGCAAGTCCCATGCATGAGCTTTATTTAAAAGAAAAGTAGCATCAGGAAATAAGAAAGACTTTATTAAACATTCTATGACATTCTTCTGTATGAGGAACTTAAAGCACCTCGTGACAAGCTGATATCTTGGAATTCGCTATCTAATTTCTCTTCTGCCATGTGTCACCATTATGAAACATGTGGCAGAATATATGGGCGGCCATTCATGTCACAAGCGAACAACCAAATTCTGAATGAACAGGATTATATATCTATTGGTGAGTATCACTCCCATTTATGTACCACAGTAGCTAATTTTGATATTTTTTTTAACATCCAACAAAACGATGCCATTATTATCCCCTCCATCAATGGAACGAGATAAAGCATTTTTAGTAACATTTACCATGAGTTTACTTTTCTGTTACCTTTATGTTGGTGATTATGATGATCCAGTAAAATTTGCTCTCCTGAATATGACGGGACTCGAGATTGCTTGTCCCAATGCATCCGCCTACTATCATAATTTTTATACAAAGAAAACGACTTATCGATTGAGTCTAGTACTATTGTGTGAATAGTTGTAACATGGGGTATCGGAATAGGTAAGTTTCCTTTTTATTCTCGAAATGAACAACACAAGTTGTATAATTTTGACCCCTAATTTATAGCTACTGTGATAATTTGGGGTTCGTGCTCATCCGAATGAGATAATATTAGTTATTCTTCTAGACCCAGATCTTTCATGCATATGATATCTACATCGGATCGCATATATTTGTTCACGAAATTGATTCAATTATTATGTCCAAACTGTTCAGATAGCAGCCTTTGATAGCGTGGTAGTCGGACATAATGAATAAGTTTCATAATCATATATATCGTTAAGTACAGAAAATCCGCAGGATAATTCAGCCAGAATTATTAAGGGTTGCTATAAGGCAGTCTGATAACCACCCAAAGGCCATACTGGATGGATTATTTACCCATTGGTGGGTTCACTCCCTATGGATGTAACATTGGTATCCAGGCCCACAACCTTGCGCTCCAAACATGGATATTGCATATCAATATATCAAGATGATTTTATGGCTGGATGCACTTGCGGTCCATGGTCCGCAATCTTCAAGATGCGTATATGCCGTTCACAAGTTACTTCCAAGTTTCCCCTGATGCACTTTCTGGGTTTATGGTAAGGAGCGTAGTAACTTGACTTCTGTATAACTAAGTTTGTGAAATCGATCAAGATTTGCAGCTCTCAACTCACAAACAGCTCGGGTGTCCTCCCAATTCTGTATATTGCATATATATGTTAGAGATTCTACAGGTGCGTTTAATATCACCTCGCGCGGAACGGGTAATATCACGGGTAATACCCCAAAGATCTCTGCTAATGTCGTATACATGTACATATATATGATTCCAGGCTGTTCACATCTAAATAAATACAAATGCCATTAATTATGAACAGTTATTGTATTTTTATGCTGAACATCAAGCTTTATAAATTCAGCAGGATGAAACATTGAGACATCTAATTAAGTATAAACCTTGCAGGAGAACACTGATTCCTTATTCATGATTCTATATTACAGCGAGATGAAGATATAAAAGATATTCCCAGATGTTTGAATTGATTATACGTTCTTCGCTTTGGGTAATATACTATTATAAATGTTTTGACAAAAATGAAACTACCGACCATTAGCATAAAAGAACGAGATTGACAACCGAAGGTTAATTGTTTCTACATCGAGTCCAATATACAAGCGTCTAGTCCGTCATTCATAATTCAGCCGTCGTCCGTTAAAGAATATCCGCGTCCATAATCCAAAGACCTATTCCATATCCATATAACAGTATTAGCACCAAATTCAAAAAAGACAATCATAGTATACATAAGCATAGGCTAGTTTCCTGCAAGAGAGAAGCGGTCAACAGTTTTCAAAGATGCCGACAAGACATCATGATGTTCCAAAAATATCAAATCCGTATCGCTGATCAGTATTCTTAATCCATAATAATCGTTCTAAAGTCGTTATCTAGAGAATATATATTGATATATATTTTCTCTCGCAATATATTCCCACTTGCCACATCAAAAATATAACAATTCAACCTCGCGCTGATTATCTGGGTTTATAATATATACCAGCTTCCTGAAGTATACCTAGCGAGATATTGCAGGGTATAATAACACAGATCACACCAGAGGTACCAGAAGTAGTGTCCAGTTAGGTAAAACCAACCAAAGTATCCACTCAGCTAGTTATATCGCATATACGACCACTATGGTATCAGCCGCGCACGTATATTGGATTCGCTAGTCCAAATTTCTTCAACACGGATAATATTGTAACGGGTGGGCGGTATATAACCCAATAACTCGTGGTAGCGCTTAACGAAATATGGCTAGAACCCGATTTCGGATCAACACATGCTTAAGAATTGAGCAGTAAGAGATGTAGTTTGCAACAAAATAAAAAGATTTATTAGTAAGAAGACAATATTTACTATATATATCGCCTTTAACAATTATATGCGTTATATTTATAAAGTTAATATTATGGATTTCCGAATCCGAACTGATCCGAATCGAACAATAAATGGCAACTGAAGTAAAATTAAAGTCTTCTTTAAGTCAAATAATAGATATATCTAACTTAAAATGTATGGTAAAATTGCCAAAAGTAATAAAACTTCTTACCAGTCAATAGCATGGAGACAATCACAGTCCGGTTTTCCGGCTCAAAACCAGTTTCGTATCTGGCGCCCCTTTTCGCTTCCATAGCAACGCCGCCTCGCTTTCATTTCCTCAAACCCTCACACGCAAAACAACCTCATCTGCCCTAGGCACTTTCACTCGTCAGTCATGCACTCCTTCTCGCATACGCATATATAATAAAAACAACCGGAACTTTACACTAGAAGATATCACAACAATCTCAGAAAATACAAGTTGCACATTTCTAACTTTACAACAAGGGTATTTCGGCAATATACAACACGGACGACTTCAAAAACAACTCTGTGTATAAACACGATGTTCACCAACAATATCTCATTTAATAACACATCATTTACAAAAGACGACTCTCCGTTACCATGAACAACCAGCATACAAAACAGGTGAATAACACAAGGTGAAATAGCCAACAAACATCATTACCCCCTCGCCCCTATCTTTAAAATATATCTGATGAAAAGTTGATATGAGCCTGATGAAGCTTAGCTTTGATCTAACAATCTGTGTCGATTAACTACTAATGTGGAGACTATAACATACCTTACTCCCGTAGAATTTCCATAATATTGTACACATCAGAAAAAGGAAACGAAAAATCGGGTTCCTTATATCACCTAATACACTTCAACACGAGGCACTCCTCGTCTCGGATTACCACAGGGTGATATGGAGAATGTAGAAAAAGATCCATGGAGTTTTTTGTTAGAAGTGTACACAGATTTGTTTCTCAATTTTTTCCGCTTTGATGCATCTGAACACAACTTAAGCCGCGTGGACCAAAAGTAGGTATATCCTCTTCTTAATACACAATAACAGTTTACACAATAACAGTTTACACAATAACAGTTTTGTTTTTGATATTTTTCCTATCAATTCCCATGTTATCTTCTCATTAATTTGAAATGGATGCATGGCAACGAAATATCCTTATTCAATACAATTTTGCACCGGTGTTTTACAATAATATATAGTTGTAATGCAATAATGATCAGATTTGTCTCTATCTAAGATGTATCAGGACTTATGTCTGAGGTATCGGTCTCCAACTTTATGTCCTACAATCATTGTCAAGAATTTGTACAGGGGAAAATTGAGTTTAAACTAATGCAATACATGATATATTCTTTTAGAGGAGATGACTTCCTCTTCCTGAATATGAAATCGAGGGGAAGGATAAGAGTCGTTATCTACTCCTCTTTGATAACTTCACCCCTCAGCATCATGGCCACGTTCTCAGCTCGGCACCACTGGTGAGTAATGTCAAATCAAACAACTGAGCTACTAGTCTACCATGCATGGATGCAGTTCACAAGATACGCTGGTACAAAGATGACTACGCTTAAATATGCTAAACATAGACTTCAAGTGATCAGCCTTGTATTTGTTCAGTATATGCAGGTTTGAGAAGTTCTGGGGAGATGCTGTCTCTGCAATGTTACGCCCTCAATTGGGGTCCGCGGCTATGCGTAGGCATAACCGTTACAATAGAATATAGCATAGTGATCTGAAGGATCAAGTCTATGCAGTGGTGGAATTCGGCATAAATCAAAGGCGTTACATCATCTTTCGAGAAGAACTATGTATCAGCATTTTGCTCTAAGATTCTATTTTTGTAAATCTCACTGACACTGATGAAGAGACAGTAACACCATTACAGGACTGACGCTGCTAATTCGCCAGTATTGTAAGTGATTGGTATATCATTTAATATGTTCAGTTTCTATCCCGTACAAACAGCTAAAGCCATGACCATCGCCTTAGCAAAGCCTTGAGGCCTTATAGCCGTTCGTTGTCTGCAACATTATGAGAGAAATTCGATATTTCTCAATCCATTGCAGTTATGATAGGTGTGCGTGAAGGATTTACACACGCGATACGATAGAGTTCGTTTGATTGAACCTTATTTAAAGCTGTCTGTAGACACATAGCTGATAATATCCCGATCATTGAGGTTATGATAATACACCCTAATTTGATGATCTACATACAGAAGTCTCTAGTTCAGTTTCTGTCCAAAGCTTCCCTTATTTAAATTCCATTGAAACTCATGTGATAGTATATTACTTCCCTTCACCGAGATACACTGTTTTATATTCCGACATACTTTTCAGAGACTGTCCAATGAAGCAATCGGATCACACATAATATGATATCGGCATATATCTTTCGGTAATTTGATTTCTATGAGAAAAACATACTAGGTGTGTCTCGAGGCATGGTATTAGCCGTTACAGTCCGTTCCTATCCCAGCTACAAGAAACGCGTTTCCGTTTATATGCACTGCTTCTGACTAGTATGTCAAACAAGAATGACATGGTTACATTGCTGCATCATTGTTAATGTTACAACAAACAGAAATGTAGGCATGCAGAATGTGGCTTCTTTTTTGATCATTTTCTCCAGAAAATTAGAGGAAACTGTTACTGAGAGCTTTGGATTTTTTTCATGTTTTATTGGATTTGTTTCACCAGCCGAAATATTTTATCAGCACAATTTGACAGTTACCCAATAATTCTGATATCAGGCACAGGGAGGACAATGTCTATAAGATACAGTATTTTTTTTATTGGAAAAGACTAGTTGATGCTGTCCAGCGTCTGGAAGAAATATGCTATTCTCGTCGTATTGATATTTGGTTCTAAGTTATTATTGGCAAGGACATCGATGAAGCACGCCCCAGACGTGTGCTTTATTTACACGAGATGAGGAATCAGCAAATAAGAAAAGCTTTACTGAACATTCTACGACATTCCTCTTCGTGATCCTTTGAAAGAGAAATCATTTAAATAGCTGTACATTTTCTCTCTCCCCGTCCCCCCATCTTTCACCGTTGGGGAACAAACAGCTAAAGCCAGTAACTTGCCTCAAGCTCAAGGACGTGGTCTCTGAGAAAAGCTGATATTTCGCAATGGAGGCGTTCAAAAATGGTCAGTAATTGGACTAGAGCAACCGACTCCACAACCAAGGGGCAAGGGTTTCCTTCCATATACAGGGAGCAACAAGCAGACTGTTTTTTTGGCATAATTCTTTCAAGAAATCTAATAATATATCGCTCGAGAGATTTTCGTTAACATAATGCAGATATAGTATATCAGAATGACTGTCCATAGTCCATAGGCAGGATAAGTGAAGAGAAGTATTGCAATGGGACACGGTTCCCGCGGAAGAATTGTCTATAGGAAAAACTGTTCTGTGACGAAAAGCTTGATTGCTCCGCAGTTTTGCAATGTACGGACGCATATTTTGGCTCCCTCTGTGTATGAAATGTGGAACGAAATCAACAGAGGTTAGTATTAGCAGTTTGGGGTCCTGGTGATCCGAATGAGAGAATTAGGTATTATTATAGATCCAGATCTGTCATCAATACCATATCTACATCAGATCAAAGGCATCTCGTGTATTCCATCATCACACCGATTCAATTACTACATATATGTCCAAATTGTCAGATATCAGCAAGTCGACCCAGTAATGATATGGTCGTTCTGGCACATTAGTCTCGATTCCCAATCTCTTCCGCAAAATATATCCCCCAAGTACACCATATCCAGTCTCACTAGTTACTGGTACACCATATCCAATCGTTACTGGTACACCATAACCAGTCTCACTATTTACTGGTACACCATCTCCAATCGTTACTGGTACACCATATCCAGTCTCACTAGTTACTGGACACCATATCCAGTCGTTACTGGTACACCATATCCAGTCTCACTAGTTACTGGTACACCATATCCAATCGTTACTGGTACACCATATCCAGTCTCACTAGTTACTGGTACACCATATCCAATCGTTACTGGTACACCATATCCAGTCTCACTAGTTACTGGTACACCATATCCAGTCGTTACTGGTACATCCAGTCTCACTAGTTACTGGTACACCATCCGTTACTGGTACACCATATCCAGTCTCACTAGTTACTGGTACACCATATCCAATCGTTACTGGTACACCATATCCAGTCTCACTAGTTACTGGTACACCATATCCAGTCGTTACTGGTACATCATATCCAGTCTCACTAGTTACTGGTACACCATATCCAGTCTCACTAGTTACTGGTACACCATATCCAATCGTTACTGGTACACCATATCCAGTCTCACTAGTTACTGGTACACCATATCCAGTCGTTACTGGTACACCATATCCAGTCTCACTAGTTACTTTACACCATATCCAGTCTCACTAGTTACTGGTACACCATATCCAGTCGTTACTGGTACATCATATCCAGTCTCACTAGTTACTGGTACACCATATCCAATCGTTACTGGTACACCATATCCAGTCTCACTAGTTACTGGTACACCATATCCAATCGTTACTGGTACACCATATCCAGTCTCGCTAGTTACTGGTACACCATATCCAGTCGTTACTGGTACACCATATCCAGTCTCACTAGTTACTGGTACACCATATCCAGTCTCACTAGTTACTGGTACATCATATCCAGTCTCACTAGTTACTGGTACATCATATCCAGTCTCACTAGTTAATAGCGTAAAGACGCTGAGAGACGTGGTCATTATAAAAGTGTAGTGTGGAGGAATGTAGATCTATCATTAGTAATTTACCTGTCAGCTGAAAGGTAAACTGTTCATAATTTTCATGTCAGATGAAAGGTAAAGTGTTCAGGAAGAAATGACAAGATTATTCAAGTGTATCGTGACCAGGCCCAGCATAACCATTTCTCTACCTTATCGGTAGAGAAAGATGCCATCGATAGCATAGTTTTCAAACAATCATTTTCACCATATTACTTAATGTAAACAAGCTCGGAGTATCGTCTTCGAAACTAGGAAACAAATGCTAAGATTGACGTCGATAGTGCCTTAGACATGTTCACTAATGAATTGAGCTCAGCATACAATGAATGCTTCCCACTTGTCTCTTCAATATTAAATAATTACAAGCGTCTGGTCCGTCATTCATAATTCAGCCGTCGTCCATTAAAGAATATCCGCGTCCATAATCCAAAGACCTAATCCACATTCCATATAACAGTATTAGCACCAAATTCATAAAGACAATCATAGTATACATAAACGTAGGCTTGTTTCCTGCAAGCGAGAAGCGGTCAACAGTTTTCAATGATGCCGGCAAGACATCATGATGTTCCAAAAATATCAAATCCGTATCGCTGATCAGTATTCTTAATCTATAATATTCGCTGTACAGTCGTCATCTAAAGAATGATGTATCTCAGTCACGCTTTGATTGTGACTGTTCATATGAATTCCATGAGAATCTTGAAGTACATGGGTTCATTAGGCCCCTAGTCCCGGGTTAAGCGGAATTAGACACAAGTTGAACGTAACGCCATAGATCTTGCAGGCTACGCTTGTATTTTGCTATCAGCATGCGATATGTATCTGCAAATTTGAGAAACTTTGAGTGGAGGCGCTTGGTGGTGTAGCCCTGTTTTATAAGTTTCTGCAACAATGTTTTGTGACGATTAAAATTGTCACATTTGACAAAGGATCTAGCAAATGCTACTAGGCGTGATATGTATACGCCATATGCAGGTCCCACTGGAATATTACTGTCCAGAAAGGGATAGTTTACGATGTCGAAATTGTAGTCATCTCTTTTGTCATACAGTCGACGAGAGAGAAGGCCCGCTTCATTTTTATAGAGATATGTGCCTGTAGGGTTATCTGTAGTTTCCTTCGAATCCAGTGAAGGTGGATATATATCCTTCACTGCGTCATTTATATAGCGATTATCCACAGCGAGAAGATCGTCTATATAGCGTTTGGTGAATGAGAAGGAACGGACTTTGAATGGATCGGTTTTTGAAAGCGCCTGCATATAGTCATATTCATAAGAGAACAGAACTCGGTCAGCCAATAGGGGTGCACAATTAGTACTCATTGGAATACCTATATGCTGTTGTGTTGCCAAATTTGACATAGATATTTTTAATGAGAAAATCAAGCTACTCTATAAGCAAAGAAACATCCCATGAATGATATCTCTTGTATGTAGTAGAGCTAAAGAATGCTTTATGGCTTCCGACATTAATATATCTACGATCAGTTTTACAGAACACAGATACTATTAATGAACTTAGACGGTCAATAAGGTCCTGATGAGGGAGTGTAGTATAGAGAGTAGAGAAATCTCATGTGGATACGGTTTGTGACCTTTAGCATCAAGTTCTTCCGTAAGACATTTTGAGTTTTTCAATATCCACATACATTCAACGCCAGAGTTTTTAGAAATAGTGGCGCAATATCTTTCCCAAAATGCTTTTACCTCCTGAAGAGCCCCCGTCAACAGGGTTGAAAGAAGCTTGGTGGTGCAGCTTCTAGAACCAGCTATGAATCTAGCTTTGTATGGTGATATATGCATTTTGGGAGTCCAGTATACAAAATTCGGAAGCCTTGGATAACTTATGGACCCTTAACGTCAATTCGAGAGAAAACTAGATTATTCAGACTTCATTTGCGCAGTGGCGATAATGAGATAACAAATGAATATAATTTTTTAGAAATAAGTTCGATCATACATTAAAATTAGCCAAGAAAAAATATTATGAAGGAAAATTCAACGAATGCAACAATGACATAAAAGGTACATGGAAGGTCTTATGGGCCGTAGAGAATCTAAAAATCTTCCAACGGTATTCAAAATTGATAATGCCGACATATCTGATCCTACCCAAATTGCTGATGGTTTTAATGAACATGATCAAATTATATGGATTTCTTAAGCGATCCATGTCAAAACGAGTTCCATTTAGACCCTTGCACAGCATCGGAAATAGAAGAAGTAGTATGTGGCCTGAAAAATAGTGCACCTGCCATAGATGACTTCGCCTGTCTCTATTAGGACCAGATTTAGATTTCATATTAGAGCCCTTCTGTCATATTATAAATTTATCTTTCAGTCAGGGTGTAGTACCAACGGATTTTAAATAGGCGGAAGTAACTCCTTTAATCAAAAACGATGAAGCAAATATATCGACCAATTTCAGTTTAACCTTGCCTCAGTAAAATTATAGAGAAAATCGTTGTCAATGGAATGTCATATAGATATTTATAAGCCAGTAGTATAATTTGTGCTAATCAGTTTGGCTTCCGTGCTAATCAGTCGACATTTTCAGCGGTTTTATCACTACATGAGCGATTAGTAGCTGCCAAAGAAGCAAAAACAATATTCAATAGCCACTTTTCTTGATTTGTCAAAAAGCATTTGATACAGTTAATCACACGATACTACTTCAAAAATTAAATCATTACGGTTTTAGGAGCATTTCTAATAAATGGTTTAATAGTTACTTATCATCGCGGGCCCAATGTCAACAATATAGCAAAGCCATCTCTACATGTCAACCCGTCTCCTGTGATGTGCCACCAGAATCTATCTTAGGTCCAGTTCTCTTCCTTATATATATATTAATTATATTGTTGCCGTAAGCAAGGTGATGGAGATATTGTTTTTTGCAGATGATACGTCCGCAATCCTATCCAATGACGATCCTAGGTTATAAGCAAATCTTATGTCAAACGAGCTCGGCAAATTATATGATTGGTTTTCGTGTAACAAGCTATCACTCAATGCAAAGAAAACTAAATTCATATTCATAAGACCATCTAAAAATAAGTCCCCGAATTTACCCAAATTAACTATATCTGGTATTGAGATAGAGCAAGTTGAAATCTTCAAATTTCTCGGTGTATACTTCAATGACAGGCTCAACTGGACATCTCATATCACAGAACTTTGTAAAAAAATAAGTCGTAACATTGGTTATCATTTATCATATAAAAGATTGCATCAATAAAAACACTCTTAATATACTTTATTTTCCATAAATTTTTCCTTAATTAACATATTGTAATATTGTCTGGGGAAATACTCATGCAAGCCATCTTAAACCCCTGCAAATCCCTCAAAAAAGGCAATAAGGTTGATTACATGCTCGGCAAAATTGAAACATACAGCGCCTCCCTTTGCCCGCCTAAAAACACTATCCATAAAGCAATTAAGCGAATATGTAGTGTAACATTTTTTAATAAAGTTTGCAATCATTCAGAACTAATTCCAGTAAAATACAAGTCATTTCTGACAAAGCTTTCACTGGTACACATCTACCCGACTAGATAGCCCGGGTGGAATCTTTATAGTCATACTTATCATTCTGATCTATCCCTGTGCACCACCAGAATAAATGGTCCAAAAGTTTGGAACAATTTACCTACTGAACTCAAATGCGGCAATTCTATGTCAATTTTTGAATGTCGTATTAAAATCATGCCATCTTTTTCATGCCATCTTTTTCTAGAAGTACTATATTCGGAAAGTTCGTGGAGTTTGGAACACAATTATATTTTATTTGTCTATTTTTTTGTTTATATATTAAAAATAGACCTTATATAATTCAATAATTTTCACCGGAATTAAAACCATAAATTTGTATATGTTTTCTGGGATAGAACAAGCCCCTAGGGGTTTTACACGCCTTTACTGCATCATTGTTAAATTCATATGATTATTTTGGTGAATAAATGAAATGAACTGAAAGGCTAATGTGCATTAACTTTGACAAATTTAGAAATATTTCCAACGCGGCGTCAGTTACAGAGCAATAAACGAAGTGTTACCCATAAAATATCCTTGTGTTATACACGCCGACTTGTATACACCTATCAAAGCACCTGAGGTCTATCATCACACTGAGACTTTTTGTTGAGAGGTAAATGCAATGTCTACTGTGCACTTTTAGGATACAGACGGTATGCAATGGTGTTATTATACATTAATTTTATTTCGGGCAACAAAGAATAAAAAACCTCGATAGGAATATTTTTGTGGGGCATATTAGACTTTATATTACTTTTGACCAAGAAACAGTTGATCATTATCCAAGCCGGAGTTAATTGGTTTCTCGCACTTTCATATTCACATGCAATACTTGCATCGATTCTATGCCCTGAATATATCCCTTCATGAATATATTCCAATTACCGTGTCAAAAGTATCAAGATATTAACAACTCGAACTCGCGCTGACCACGCGGGCTTCTAAAATAGTCCAGCCTCGTGAGATACCTTTCCCAGAATTACAATGGGTGACAGTGAGTGTTGGTCATGACACAGCTCCTACCAGAGGCCGTTGAAATAGTATCTTCTGGGCCTTGATCTCTGGCATATCTATGAACAAGACGATATTACTAGTTTTCAACACGGATACTATACATATATCTGATGACAAGATGATATATGAGACTCCTGAAACTTAGCGTTGGTCTCTTACAATGTTTATCGATTAACTCTTAGGAGGAGACGAAGACATGTTTCCCATGTACGATTTTCTCGAAACGTTTGTAGATGAATTAATACTATAATATACATAAGAAAAAGTACATCAATATCGGTATAACAATCAATCTAGCCCCAGAACTCACAAGCTGCGAAAATGATCTCTGGCCAAGTGGATTTCTGGGAGCAGAAATGGGATCACGTTCGCATATGTGCACAATTAAATATCGGCGGAACTTCTCTCCAACATGGCTGCACCTTGTGAGGTTGACCATGCCGCTCCACGGCACCAACTACTATTATGCAGCTAAACATAGCAATAGTTTTGTATAATTTGAATGTATAATGTTCTTATGATTACAATTAACTTCGTTTCACAATAAAATGCGACCGAATCGCTCGTTTATTAAAGGCACTATTTCGTAGCCGGCTCATCGCCGTTCGCTCCCAACGGTTGGTTTTTGTGCGTTCTATGTGAGAGGCTAATTTCCGCCAATCAGACGAAAGTGAGATTGTATCACAATATCATCTGATGGTGTGGAAGTCTATCAAAGACAGAACCCTCATTTCAGATTAACAAAGTAGTGATAGGGAAACGTAAAAAAAATAACCATAATTTTTTTTTTATAAAAACGCACATCACTTTTTTCTCAGATTTTGAGATAACGCTTAAATCGCTTTGTTCCTTCTGGCGTCTCGCAGTACATCCAAATTATAATGTCTAGTTTCTCTCCCGAACAAGCAGCTAAAGCCACTACCATCGACTTTTCAATGCATTGCGGATGGTCTTAGGGAACCAGCAGTTGGGATTTTTGCGGTTTTATCGATTTTGTAGTTTCCCAAAATATGGAGCCGTCCGCTATCTGCAGCAGCATGTGCGTCAAAGACAATCAATAGACGAATATAAATTACACCAACACAATGCAATACAATACATATATCTGACTTCCTCCATCGAGAGGGTATGTCATACCATAGAAATATCATAGATTCCATCCAGATACCATAGGGTTGGTCAGGTTTGGCCTCATTTAAAGCATTCTATAAACATATACATGGACAAATCCCAAAAATTGAGAATATGATAAAATACACCTAATTGGGTGGTGTAAATACACAAGTCAATATTTTACACCGTCGTGGGTACATATATATTGGATCACACGAAAAAAACCGGTTGACATATCTCCATGAATTGCCCGTGTCATTAAAGAATATCCGCGTCCATAATCCAAAGACCTATTCCATATTCCATATAACAGTATTAGCACCAAATTCAAGAAGACAACCATAGTATACATGAACATAGGCTAGTTTCCTGCAAGAGAGAAGCTATCAACAGTTTTCAATGATGCCGGCAAGACATCATGATGTTCCAAAAATATCAAATCCGTATCCCTGATCAGTATTCTTAATCCATACTATTCGTTGTAAAGTCGTCATCTAGAGAATGATGTATCTCAGTCAGGCTTTGATTGTGACTGTTCATATGAGCACCATATGGATCTTGAAGTACATGGGTTCATACGGCCTCTAGCCCCGGGTTAAGCGGAATGAGACACAAGTTACGAAACGTAACGCCATAGATCTTGCACGCTACGCTCGTATTTTGCTATCAGCATGCGATATGTATCGCCAAATTTTAGAGACTTTGAGTGGAGGCACTTGGTGGTATAGCCCTGTATATAAGTTTCTGCAGTAATTGTTTTGTGATGTTGATTAAAATCGTCACATTTAACACAGGATCTAGCATATGCTACTAGGCGAGATATGTATACGCCATATGCAGGTCCCACTGAAATATTACTGTCGAGAAAGGGTTAGTTTACGATGTCGAAATTGTAATCGTCTCTTTTGTCATAAAGTCGACGAGATTCATTTTTATAGACATATAGGTCTAAATATGATGTGCCTGTAGGGTTATCTGTAGTTTCGTTCAAGCCAGTGAAGGTGGATATATATCCTTAACTGCGTCATTTATATAGCGATTATCCGCAGCGAGAAGATCGTCTATATAGCGTTTGGTGAATGAGAAGGAACAGGCTTTGAATGGATCGATTTTTGAAAGCGCCTGCATATAGTCATATTCATAAGAGAACAAATATAGGTCAGCCAATGCAACAGGTGTGCACAATTAGTACCCATTGGAATACCTATATGCGGTTGATATATTGTGTTTCCAAATTTCGCATAGACATTTTTAATTAGAAATTCAAGCAACTCTATAAAAAAAAGAAACATCACATGAATGATATCTCTTGTATGTAGTAGAGCTAAAGAATGCTTTATCATAATGGCTTCCAACATTAATATATCTATAGTCCTTCATCCCAAGACCACTTTCAGCACCCTACCTGAAACCACAGTATAGAAAAAAGTTCTGTTAGACCATACATAGATGCATTCTTCTAGGGTGGGTGGCCAGTCTGAAACATGGGTAGGTAATGTCCTAGAGGCAATTATATTGGGTCAGGGAACTTGACAAACCCCCCAAAATTAAGGGGTAAGGGTAACATATGACAACATATTTCCACTTCTATTGCTTTTGACGTTAAATGTAAGTTATAATTATGAAAGTATGTGTATGGGCTATCAACTGAGGGGAATTTTATTTTGATTGACAAAAGCCCATCTGTTATGTAGGTCAGTAGGTCATTACCTTGATTTTAGAATGAAAATTAGGGTATGTGTTCCCTATTGTGAGTTGTGTACACTAATAAAGACACCAATATACAAAATGTACAGCTACAGATTCTAAACAGACCATGTGTCAGTTTCCGACGAAATAATTTCGTCATTTGCCTTCAACTACTACTTCTCAAGATTGTTCACAGATCGAACTAATTTTGTATAAACATGAAACTTAGGGGGATGGTCACCATGGTCACCATTCTGTCTACACATCCATCAACGACAACTGTGGCTCATGTACTGCTCTGTGGAATTGTTTTCTCGTGACAAACGTCATTAAGATGTGTTAAGGACAATCCATTGAATGGGTCACAAGTTCACATCATCACTTTGAGTTTACAATAAACTTTTGTGCTTTAGGATCAAATGATAACCAACTTTAGACTGTCGGGTAAGGCGGGGGTTCCGTCGAGGATGGAGAGGCTTGCGGTATTGGAAAATGCGGGTTTCGCAGTAGTGAATCTCAAAATACTAGCATTTCATGTATCAGCAAATTGTTGTTCTGGTTTGGCATCTGTGCAACAACGCTTTGACACATGCGGTTAATTATATTGACCTGTATTGCATTTCGCATAATGTATGCCGCATTATAGCCTTTGTTTCATGCAGTTAATTAATATCGCTCCAGAAGCGTGTCCTCAGAGTTATTACTCTATCACAGAAACGAGAGCATACTAAACCTCTATTCACTCATTTAAAAATCATCCCTCTGCCCGATCTGAATTTATATTCCTGTTTAAACCTGGTACAAAAGTTTTTGTATCACCCTGAAACTATGCCGGTTCTTTTCCGTAACTATTTTACAAAACTGTCTGAAGTACACCGCTATCCCACAAGGAACCAAGAAGTAAATTTATATAGACCTTTCTATTCCTCCAATCTTTCGTATGATACAATTGGAATGAGGCTACGGGAATGAATCAAGTTACCCTCAGTTCTCAAAACCATAAAATCGTCATTACTATTCAGGTCTAAGCTTAAATCTTATTTACTCGAAGTTTTACCTGTTTCACGTTGATAATTCCTAGATTGTATGCCCAAAGTTTTTAAGTTTATTTATTCACCTTTCGCACTCTCCCTATATTTAGATACTTATACTTATATTCTCTAACTGGGATAGAACAAGCGCATTGGGGCTTTATTCTCGCCATTAGTTTGTCAGACTAAATGTTATTATAGACATATAGTATTCATTCATTCATTCATTCATTCAATTCCAATGGTCGAAAGTGACCATGTTTATATCGACTGTGCCAGTTAACATCCACATTTACTATCAAATCGCTGCTGGGTTTACTGTTATTGTAAAAATCTATAAAAATGGTGCAGTTTGTTTCATATCTGAGAAATGTATTTCTATGTCACAAACGACATCGATTACCTGAGTCGACCAGAAATAGCTCGTGATGTATTTTAAAATATTTCTAGACTGTATCAAAACCACTTTTCCAAATTTTAATAGGGCAATATCTTGGTTAGATTGGCCAGCTCCAAAATCATATGACGGTGAACCAAAAATGTTTCTCAAGACCATTTGCATCTCAGCCAAACTTTTATTGTAGTTGTTCATGTCGGCTTGAGCAGTATTAGATACAAATATTCAAGAGCATTGATGTAATAGACATATCAAGTCATCTGATAGAAAGTGGTGAAATATTGTAAACTGAAGAAGTTCCCAAACGGGGAAAATATTAGTAGAATGCAAGTTTTTATTCAGAACAAAAGTCTCCACATTGTTAACTACAACCACAATGATTTGTACAGAGGGTAATCCTCGGGGATTAACAGCCCAACTACAGAATCTCACCATATATAGGTAAGAATTTAACGCACCATACCATGGTTGTGGAAAGAGAAGCCGGTGTGGAAGGAAAGAATAGCCCTGGAAACATATGTCTTACATGAGCTGCAGATTGGTGAGATATGTAAGACGGGGGGAAAATTGGCGACGTCTGTCAACTAAAAAGCAACCAATTGACTTCACAGGAAAGTTTCCGTCGGCATCTCACATTCAGAAAAGAATACGGAGGATTCTAAGACGCCCTTTTATTGCAGCCGAGCATGTGGAAACTATGAAGTAACCATGCAGACGGCCCCTAGCAAACGCCTAAACATGGGGTAATCCTGGTAAATACACAGAAAAACTAACCTGCAATGTCCGATGTGGTACGGCTTAAATTTCCCACCAAAACAATAAACCTACATATATTTGTCGAGTGACATGTACAGAGCCTCGGAGACTAACAGTCCACCAGCAGAATCATAACATATTCAGGTAATAAATTGGAGCGATATCCACGAGGTGGGAAAAATTGACGTCTGGCGACTAAAAAGTAACCATATGACTCTACAGGAAAGCTTCCCTCGGCACTGAGAATACAGTGGATTCTCGGACATAGCCTTACTATCTCTGCCGCGCTTTTATTGCAGTGGTTCACTTGGAGAAAAACTGACTACGTCTGGCGACTAAAAATCAACCAATTGACTTAACAGGAAAGTTTTCCTCGACATCTCACATTCAGAAAATAATACGCTTTTTTATGTGAAAACTATGAAATAACCATGTACACGGCCTCTAACACCGACTCTGGAACTGTGATGACAGATCAACCCAAATAAGTCACTCAACTGATAAGGAAAGTCAGGAAAAAATGTTCTTTGGAATGATTTTTATCTTAGCCACGTTTTTATTGCAGATGGTGATGTGTAGACCTTGAATGGCATGTCAACACGGCTCCTAGCACCGGATTGAGAGCGGTATTAATCACAAATATGCAAGAGCGATGATGTAATAGCCCTATCAAATCACCTGATGGAAAGTGATAGACTGTTTGACTGTCAGATTGAAAGAACGGCCCAAAATCGATGCTACTGATGATTGGTAATGTTATGGCGAACAGAGATGTCTCTATAAAAAATGGGGCTTCTTTGATTTGATTTCTGACAGCTGTCGCTGAAGGCTGAGATGTCGGCGCATGTCCTATTGCATTTTATTCATCAGCTGAGATATTTTCATTGGTAAATTTGACAGTTCACCCATAATTCGGAAAATCAGCCACAGAGGAAACACTATTCATACGATGGGGTATTTTTATTGGTAAAGGCTGCAAGCTAGTTCATGCTGCCAAGCATCTGAAAAGGAAATGATATCTTCGCATTGATGTCTGCTTCTAATGTTTTTTTTATTGGCAAGAACATGAATGGTGCAAGCCCAAGACATGGGCTCTATTTACACAAGAAGTCGAATCAGGAAATAAGAAAGACTTCATTGAACATTCTATGACATTTCTTAGCATGAGGGGTTTAAAAGCATCTCGGTGACAGGCCGGTATCTTGTTATTTCCTATCCACCTTCTCTTCAGCCTTGTTTCGCCTTCGCGAACAAGTAGCTAAAGTTTACAGTAACTTGCCTCAGGTCTCTGCCAAAAGCTGATATTTCGCTACGGAATCGTTCAACAATGACAAATAACTGGACCAGGTTAATGAATTCATTCCCCACAGTCAAATGTTTTTCAGCATAAATCTTTCGCGAAATCCAATATGAAGTCGCTCGTGTGATTACCGTTAACACGCCGTTGGATATAGGAGATCAAGCCGGTTGTTTGTAGTCCAAGATTAATGGGAATTATCGCAGTAAGACACTTTTCACAATCAGTTAATTGCTTAGAGACGAACTGTTCTGTGACGAAAGACATTTACTTTACAGATGTATGAACGCATTTTAGCTCTTTGGTAGGCTGCTCAGAAGGCTGAGAAGTGGAACAAATCACCCCATTGCAATATTGACAATTTGAGGCTGGCGAGTCTCACACTGCTGAACCGGCACGGGCTCGAGCTCAGTTGGAGCATGTGTGAAAGTTCACCAGTTACTTGCCGACTCTTTGTGGCTCTTTCTGGCTTCCTCGACTGGCTGTCACCATCTTAGTGAAATAACCTTGAGTGTGACACTAAACCAAATCCTCCCTCCTCGTGCTGGTTCTGCTTCTGCGAGTTTATCTTTTGGCCAATTCTATTCTACGGCGACCAGACGAGTCAGTAAGTGAATAGGGTTTAACGTCGCTTTCAACATTTTTCAGCTATATCACGACGAGTGAGGAAAGGGAGGGGTACCTACTTGTAACAAGCCCAGACAAGCATTAACTGACGTCATCATCCTAGACTTGCCTAAGCCATGAAGTGGGCCTCCAGAAATACATAGAACAGATACAGAACTGTCTATTCTACGCTTCAAAGAATCATACCTGAGTACAAACTTGGATCTTGAGCATATTTGAGACTCCAGTATCCAAAGCGATTTTCAACACGTTATTAGATTTGCTCAATTAAATTACAATAATGTACTTTTTTGGAAGCTAATTATTCAGGAAATCAGAATTTAGTGACATTTTTTTCTGCCTACTTCAACTGAATTATTTGAACGATAATATAGCGGTTTGATATTTGTATAACGGAGCCAAACTTAGAAAACATGAGGTACATCTAATTAGAATTGGGTTCAAATTTCAGTTAAGGGCTTAATTCAGTCGAGCTGACTGTGCAGTAAAATCCATCAAAGTTCTGCTGTGTTGTTACAGAGATGTCATGACTAAATCTTATAATATTAGTTATGGTCTACTTTCAAGGCCAAGCTGATGTACTATTTTACGCAGATTGTTTGGGTGGGGGATATAATATTACAGGAGACACTGACATAGAGATCATGTGTAGACAGTGAAATAGTGGGTGTACGTTGTGTTCTCCTGACCAGTGTCCATCTGTTATCTCCATCCATTCAGGCAGAGCTAGTCTTAGTGTGTGTGTACTAGTTAAAAACAAATGGGCCAATGTGACATACATACAGTATATATTTTTGATGTCTTATCTAGTTATAGGTTAGAAAGAACGCGAGTAATACATTGTAATAATCAGTTGGTCGAGCTGTCGTACACGCTCTAACTCAAATTATTGTCATTTATCTCTCAGAAATCGTCTTCATTAGCTGGAACCAACCATCATTACAGAGCAGGGAGATTTCTGTTTAATGTTCTTGGGCAAATAAATTGATGCCGCCCATGTTCAATTTCCGTTCGAGATTCGAAGTAGAGCACAGAGCACCGTTCACGCTTGATGAGCAATCACGCTTTGCGGTGCAGAATTGGTTCCTTGAAAAAATCCAAATGTCAGAGAAATTATCCTGTGGTTTTACCCTTGGCGTCCCCACGTCAAACGATTACAGCAACATAATATTCAATACCTTAGCCATGGTTGATGTGTCACTCAGTTTAACTGTGGATTTATTTCAGACTCTTTGATTCGAATTGCTTATGGAAATATGCCATGTAGCCTCCAATATATGATTGCTTTTCAACTACGCCAACAATAATCTTTTCAACAACTGTGCCAACAATAAAATAATCAAAAACCAACAATTAATTGGATTAATTGTCGTTTACGAGTGAATACAAATGTTTTCATATATTAATAGATGGAGGTACCATAATGAATACTGGTCGCGAGATTACGTCATACCACCAACGCTTCTGTCCATGTCTACATAGGATCTCTATGAAAATGTCGGGTGTAAGTCTACATCCCCACCAATTCTGCCTAAAAAAGCACACCAGATTGACCTCGAAAGGAGTCCATGCCTAATATTATAGAGATATCGTCATTGATATCTCTGTGTCGGTGTGGAGGCTAAGAATGTCCGGTGGCTACGAGCGCCGGCTTCTATCTCCTAACCCAGGACACTTTTCTCCACATTGGGAATGTGTCCGTCCTTACTTGCAATAGAAAAGGACATGAAAAAGGGACACTAATCATCAGGACATTCTTATCCATCACACCTGCATGACAGAACTTCCTCGGAATGTGATACTGCTCAGTGCGGTGCTCAACTTCATGAAGCCATCAACTGAACTATTATAGGAACAGCTCGTTATTGTTCCTATTGGTGTAAACTGAACAAGTATTTGCCATTATTAAATAACTATCTATGATATGAACCCAATACAAGGAAATCGGCCTGCTTCATATGGCCACCAGATCGGGCCAATATGAGGAAGGCGGGCCAATACGGGAAAGCAGGTCCAATATGGGAAAACAGGGCCAATATGGCCTGGGCCAATATGACTTTCAACATGGCGATGCTGATGATGAATGATCCTCGATTCGTGATCTTCTCCAAATTATGTCACTGTATTCTCATGCTTTGAACGGATATTCAGTACCGTCTGTGATAATTTTCGATCGGTACACAAACATTGAAATCAGCTGAGGTGAGTCATACTGAAATAGACTGTAGTGACGCGAGGGTGACATCGACTTGCCAGGCACAAGCAGTCTACGACAAAACAGTGATCCAACACTTACAACAGTGCTCTGATGAACGAAGCTATGACTACAGTGATATTTTATGACAGAAGATGATGCCATATTTGCAGCTAGATGTGGATGGTAACGATAGAAATTAGAAGCGAACGAAACACCTGGACGATGATGTTGAAAACTAGGGTCTCAATGGGTCTTCGATTCTCAAATCGGGATTGGATTTGGATCAATTCACCATATTTCAAGGTTGTAGTTTGCCTCACCATTCTCATCAAATAAAATTAGTATATTACTTTCATGATATATATTGTATGATAAAAATTTCATCTGCTTCTATCTTTTCGCCTCCCGTTTCCTACGTTGAAGAACCCCGCTCAGGTTGTAATCGGCCAATTCACCGCCCCGATTCATCGCCGTCGATTATTATAACTGTGGAGGGGATCCACCCTCCGACTATAGTGTTACATCGAAACCACATTAATCGTGAGAAATAAGGCTACAGTCAAGGAAGAAATATATATCCTAATTTTTTTTGTTGCTGTACTAAAATATTCCTTGGTACATGTATTATAATCGATGAAAAAAAAGGTTGTTTATAACTTGGTGAGTTATTTAATAAAAATGTCATTAACCAAGTGTTTTCATATTGGCCTGGTTATAGGTCCTCGGTCAGCCGTATTGGCCCTCGGCCTGCGGCCTCGTGCCAATACGGCAGACCTCGAACCTATAACCAGGCCAATATGAAAACACTTGGTTAATAACATAATAGTATAGCTCCTTGAATATGATCAATTAAACGCAACATTGAACGATGCCGGCGTATTTCCAAGAAGTCATATGACCCCACAGACAAAAGAAAACCGACTGCATATTACTAAAAACATCCCAAGAATCAAACCGATCCATTTGGTGATTTGTATCCCAACAAAGCTTTTATAGTAGCTGTTCATATGGACATTTTGGATGACACGGGCCCTAGCACCGGTTTGAGAGGTATTAAATACAAATATTTCAGGGCGATGATATAATAGCTCCATCAAATCACCAGTAACCCTATCAATGTTCAAGGTTGTACCCAGGTGTACTAATTGATTTTACCGACTAAGTAATAAATGACTTAATTATATACTTGGTGGTGAGATAGTGAATAGTGTCAATTGGATAAAGCGATTATATATATTTTTTGGGCGATATCAAAAAAGTTATTAAATGACCTCACACACAGTGAAGATCTCGATATTATCGCCATCTTCACATTGTATTGATCCGAGCTAAGTCAGGTATGTGCGCATAAGGAAAACAGTATTGTGGAAGTATTTGTACAATTTTATGCATTATGTTGACTGGATCATAGGGAGATATTAGACACAAATAGGCATAAAATAAATTTAAAATATTCGATCTGGCGACTGCAATGTGATACTGCACTCTCCCACACTGTGACAATATGGCCAGACTGGAATGCAACTGCAGCACCGCGGAAATAAATTCACCTCCATCTGTCGAAGGTTAAATTTGGCGACATTTTATGAATATCAAAGTTGATGAGAAGACATAGAAACACAGCACAATTCCACGACAGTAACTCTTCAGTGAGTATTCACTCGGAATTACATCGCTTGTGTAGTAGTTATTGGGCAAGATTAAATAAAAGCCCTACAAGTATGCAATCAGATTCAGACGAGTGAATTCTATGAGCATTTTGCTCTAAGATTCCATTATTCAAATGCCACGGACATATTTTTTGTATTGTTATCGCTAATCGTCTGGTATTGAAACGGACTGCGTCTTTCGATACATCAAAGAAATGATGTCCAATTTCTCTTACGAACAAGCAGATTGAATCAGCGCCATGTGCTTACCAAAACCTCGAACACTGCCTGCAGGGATTCGGCACTTCTTTTTTCATTTTATATTTATCCCGGAGCCCCCAAAGTAGAGAACAGTCCATTATTCTCAAAACTGCTAGAGAAATTCTTCCCAGTGCCATGAAACCATTGGACCATACTTTTGAGCGCATGTGTTGAAAACTTTAACATGTCCTACAAGTGTTGAAACCCTGATCATATACATTACAAAATTAACAGAGTATGGTGAGCTTCTTCTCTAGACCTTATCCTCTGTTAGGAGGTATAAGAGAACCTTCTGTCAGTATGTGGCTATAGAGCCAAGATTTGGACACCCTTGTAATAATCATGACTTTCATGGGTAGAATTATTTGCAGAATATTAACATTCCTTCGACAAAACTGCACTCAAAACTGATATGGATATCACTCCTGTGAGGATGGCTATTCCTGGATATATTCTGGTTTCACTCCTGTGAGGATAGCTATTCCTGGATATATTCTGGTTTCACTCCTGTGAGGATGGCTATTCCTGGATATATTCTGGTATCAGTGTAAGATACAGTTATGTTATGTACTTAAGTTGAAATAACAGAAATGAGAAACTCCTTAGTAGCCGATGTGACGGCATCGTTAATGAGCTGTCCAGACTATCTCCGCCGAAGTATATTATTATGATCAGGAGATAACATACCATGATGGTGGGATATATACCGATATACCGACGACAAGTAGTAACATGCCCTGACAGGCCGATATTTTGATTATTGGGTGTCATTATTATTTGTTATTTGTTTGACCTGATCTGTCATCACAGCTCCAGAGCTAGCGAATCTAATTCCGCTTAAGTCGATACTAGGGGCCGTGTGGATAATTCATAGTCTCCAGATGAACGCCTGCAATAAAAGCGAGGCGGAGATACTAAGGCTACGACCGAGAATCCAAAGTATTCTCGAGTCTGAATGTGAGGTGCCGAGGCAAGCTTTCCTGTAGTCATATGGATGCTTTTTAGTCGCCAGACGTCGTCAATTTCTCCAAACTCTTGCATATCGCTCCAATTTGGTACAATGAATTTTGTCGTGAATAAATGAAAACCCTTTCATACGACAGTTAGCATAAGTTTCAATTATGCATCGAAAATAAATTGAAAAAACTCAAAGGAGATGGTTTCCGACAAGAAAGAAGTTTTAGTGATGGACAGCATATAAAACAAAAACCTGGTCACTTACCAGTATTATGTTAACCAAATGAATTTCTAAGATGTTTCTAGAATTACAACGCATATAAGGGAAGTAGGAAGAGGTGCCGACATACTGACAGAGCCACATGACTTCACCATATAGTCTTCTGATTAACCTATTCTAAAGCACATACCAAGAATCTAACAATTCGTGATATGTGTTGTATCTCAGGTACGCTTTTGCCGGTGCTAGGGGCCGTGTGGTCAAGTCATCCAAGTTGCCACATGAACAGGTACAACAAAAGCATACCTGAGATACAACACATATCACGAATCGTTAGATTCTTGGTATGTGCTTTAGAATAGGTTAACCAGAAGACTATACTGTTAAGCCATGTGACTCTGTCAGTATGTCGGCACCTCTTCTCACTTCCCTTATATGTGTTGTTATCGGATACGCTTTTTCAGTCAGGCTTTGGTTGCGACTGTTGTGGAGCGTCACAGTGTCATTAATATAGTGATTATCCAGTGATTGGAGATCGCCTATATAACGTTGGTGAATGGGAAGGAACGAGCTTTGAAATGATTACCTTTTGACAATTTTGACATGTAGGGATACCTATAGGCTGTTGGTATCTGCTGTTAAACGCAACACACCAAAGGCGATGGAAAAAGATGCCGACGTACTGACAAATACATCATATGATCCCACAGGCAACTATAATGAACAAAAAATGAACCCTATGATGATTTTATCCCAGCCACGCTTTTATTCTAGATCTTCATGTCGACATTTTGAGTGGCATAACCACACGGCCATGAGCGATATTAGATGCTAATATTTAAGGGTGATTATGTAATAGCTCTATCAAGTCATCTGACGTCAATTGATGAACTATGTAACAGTCAGATATGAATGATTGAGTATCAATAGAATGTAATTTCTTATTCAGATGAGAGGCCCGACGTCGAACAAGAGCTTCATTCACCACCATAGTTTCGAGTCACAATTACCGAATCTCACATAAATATTGTTGATGAGAAATTCAAGAAATTTTATAGAAATTGAATCATCCCAAAAATGATATCGTCTGTGTACATGCAGTGGAAATGAAACAAACATCGTTATGACTTCTGACATTAACATATGGTGGAGCAGATTTATTGAATTGAAGCTATATGCAAGAGGTGGAAAAATTTGACGACGTCAATGACCAAAAGCAACCATATGACTCTACTGGAAAGCATGCGGCACCTCGCATCCAGACCCGAGAAAACGGTGGATTCTCGGACGTAGCCTTGGTATCTCAGTCGCGCTTTATTGCACATGTTCATGTGAAGACTATGAAGTATCCACACGGCCACGGAAGTATCCACACGACCACGGAAGTATCCACACGGCCACGGAAGTATCCGCACCGATAATATTAGTACATTATTACAAGAACATCCCAAGGACCAAGAGACGTTCCTGTGATGTTCTGTATCTCATCCGCGCTTTTATTGTAGCTGTTCATGTGAAGACTATGAAGTATCCACACGGCCACGGAAGTATCCACACTGATAATATTAGTACATTATTACAAGGGCATCCCAATGACCACGAGACGTTCCTGTGATGTTCTGTGTCTCATCCACGCTTTTATTGTAGTTGTTCATGTGAAGACTATGAAGTATCCACACGGTCAAGGAAGTATCCACACGGCCACCGATAATATTAGTACATTATTACAAGGACATCCCAAGGACCACGAGACGTTCCTGTGATGTTCTGTGTCTCATCCACGCTTTTATTGTAGCTGTTCATGTGGAGACTATGAAGTATCCACACGGTCAAGGAAGTATCCACACGGTCTATGAAGTATCCCCACCGATAATATTAGTACATTATTACAAGGACATCCCAAGGCCCACGAGACGTTCCTGTGATGTTCTGTGTCTCATCTACGCTTTTATTGTAGCTGTTCATGTGGAGACTATGAAGTATCCACACGGTCAAGGAAGTATCCACACGGTCTATGAAGTATCCCCACCGATAATATTAGTACATTATTACAAGGACATCCCAAGGACCACGAGACTTTCCTGTGATGTTCTGTATCTCATCTACGCTTTTATTGTAGCTGTTTATATTGATACAGCTAAGCCGATGCAGCTAAGACGACACCGATACTTTCTCTTTGAACGTGTTTCTCATAACTGTTGAAAGCTCTAACAGCCAGCAATTAGACAAAAGATGTGAAGTTATTACCAAAGCCACAGAGCAACAAGCAGAACATTAATTCAAAAACAAATTAGTATTATATCGATCACATAGGGTGAACACGCTTCTTCATGTAGTCGCTTCTAATGTATGACTGTTGCACCCAAAACATAGCCTACAGTCAGACCAGCTCCAAGGTAATGTTCGCATATGTTGAGGCGATTTTCGCGCGCTCATATCCCCGGAGTTTATTCATTTAATCTCCCACGCCCACGTTTCTCATACTCAATACGATATTATTGTAACATCACGATATATAATGTGACTGAGATACATCATACTCTAGAGAACGACTTTACAACGAAAATTATATGGATCAAGTATTGATAATTTTGGAACATCATGATGTCTTGCTGGCATCATTGAAAACTGTTGACAGCTTCTCTCTTGCAGGAAAGTAACCTAGTTTTATGTATACTATGATTTATTATTTTAATTTGGTGCTAACGCTATTACATGAATTAGGACTTATGGACGTGGAAAATCTTGAATGGACGACGGCTGAATATTGAATGAGAGTCTAGACGTTTGTATTCCAATCAGGTTCAAGGATATTTCGTGTATGTCTCTATTTCTCACATATACCACGATATTCCAAGCAGGATCAATGGTATTTCATGTAGTTACAAACTAGTTACCGTGTCAACTAATGTTAGATATTAACAACCCTACCATGCCACGAAAACAAATGGACGTCGGCTTGTCTCACTGCGCAGATTATCCTTCGCGATTTATCTGCTCTGTGCTTACGATACGACCTTGCTATTCAAGCGGTCTTTATGCGGCCTTCTCAGCCCACATAAAGGTGTTCAACTCGGTGCAACAATACTTTAATGTATTCCCTACTCTTCTATCTGGGATTTGAGCAATTTCTGAGAATTTTTGTTGAATATTATATTTAAATGAGTGACTACAAAAAAAGTGGCACGCAGATGGATCCTTTTCGCGACTAGCTTAAATCTACTACATATAGGCCTTTGACGCCATTTTGAATTACTTGTTATTGGCGTGTTAGTCTGTCGGTCTGACCATTGCTCAGTATCTGGTAATTACCGTCACGATCAGATAAATTTTCAATCCTCTTCAGGGGTATATAAACTCTATCCCAACAGCTCAGTTCATGCGAACGCATGCTGGATACGGCTGGTTAGCTATTCAAATATTGCAGTCCCGCCTACCCAACCCTTACTTTTTGACTTTCTACGATTTATATCTGATCTGCGGCCCAGAAATTCTGGGAATTTCTGGAAATTGTATTTGAAGGAGTGACTTTTATGCAGCAATGTGTGAAGGACAGTCAGAACATTAATCTTGCCAATATTTATAATGTGTGCCGTGCATCCATTATAAAAATGTTTAATGACTTGTTGTATTATTGCCTGGTGTCCGTGACACGCGCATCTATTTTCATTATTTTTGATTTTAGTATGTAGTAAATAAATTTAGTTTGAAGCCATGTTGAGTTTTAATGTAGCTGTTTATGTCTACATAAAGGGGTCTCTCTGAAAGTGTTTCGCATTACTGTTAAAAGCTCTAACAATTGTCAGTAATTAGACCAAAGATGTGGAGTTATTCCCATAGAGTGACAAGTGGAACATTTAACGAAATGCTTTTAGGAAGTCCAGGATTATATCGATTGCGTAACGTAAAAACACTTCTTGGCATGGTCTCTCCTATTGTATGATCTGATTTTAACCATTTTTGCACCTAAAAAACGTTGGAGCGATATGCATGAGGTGGGAAAAATTGACGACGTCTGGCGACTAAAAAGCAATCATATGACTCTACAGGAAAGCTTCTCTCGGCATCTCACATTCAGACATTTCTCATTAAAAATATCTACGTGAAATTTGGCAACACAATATATCAGCAGCATATAGGTATTCCAATGGGTACTAATTGTGCACCCCTGTTGGCTGACCTGTATCTGTTCTCTTATGAATATGACTATATGCAGGGGCTTTCAAAAACCGATCCATTCAAAGCCCGTTCCTTCTCATTCACCAAACGCTATATAAACGATCTTCTCGCTGTGGATAATCGCTATATAAATGACGCAGTGAAGGAAATATATCCACCTTCACTGGATTTGAAGGAAACTACAGATAGCCCTACAGGCACATCATATTTAGATATCTCTATAAAAATGAAGCGGTCATTCTCTCTCGTCGACTTTATGACAAGAGAGATGATTATAATTTCGACATCTTAAACTATCCCTTTCTGGACAGTAATATTCCAGTGGGACCTGCATATGGCGTATACATATCTCGCCTAGTAGCATTTGCTAGACCCTGTGTTAAATGTGACGATTTTAATCAACGTCACAAAACATTGTTGCAGAAACTTATAAAACAGGGCTATTCCACCAAGCGCCTCCACTCAAAGTTTCTCAAATTTGGCGATACATATCGCATGCTGATAGCAAAATACGAGCGTAGCGTGCAAGATCTATGGCGCTACGTTTCGTAACTTATGTCTAATTCCGCTTAACCCGGGGGTAGGGGCCGTATGAACTCATGTGCTTCAAGATCCTCAAGATGCTCATATGAACAGTCACAATCAAAGCGTGACTGAGATACATCATTCTCTAGATGACGACTTTACAGCGATTAAGAATACTGATCAGCGATACGGATTTTATATTTTTGGAACATCATGGTGTCTTGTCGGCATCATTGAAAACTGTTGACAGCTTCTTTCTTGCAGGAAACTAGCCTATGTTTATGTATACTATGATTGTCTTGGCCAATAGCACCGGCCTAAGCGGAATTAGATATGCAAGTTGGGGAGCTTTGATGACAGATCAGCTCAAACAAATAACTCATCTGATGCATCGAATGGAGGACGTCTGATGGAATACACGCCTCATCATGGGTAAACATGGTAAATGCAGCGATACACAGAAAAACTAACCTGTTATGCTCTATCAACAACCCTATCATACCACGATAGACAAAATCTCGGCTGAATAGGCCCAAATGCATTATATCGCTTCAGAACATTTCGACGTACTCTATGGAGTACACTTAATGTTTGAAGGGTTCATGGGTTGTTTTTCTCAGAATGAAGCGTTAAAGCCAAACACTTTACGGTTCCTTTACTTTGTCTTCTGTCTCGCCTTACCCTTGCTAACAAGCAACTTATGTTATCACAAACAACGTGTTTTCTCTCTCGAAGTACGAGATTTTCGTATTGGGAGCATTCAGCAATAGCCAATAATTGGACAGTTGTTTTTAGTGAAATTCTTTTAAAACATCCAAAATTATATAGTTTATATGCATTCTTCTAGACGTAATCATTATGACTGAGCGATAGGAAATTACAATGTTGCAAAAATTTACTCTTCACACAATTGGATTTTCTTCAAGGCAACACGTTCTACAAACTAGTAATGACTCTATATCAAACAAATCAAATCTATACTCCGCTTTAGTTACAAGACGACTCGCCAAAGTTTAGCATGGGACTTCGCTTTGACCAACTTTTGTCCTGAACAGAGTGTAGGGACCACTCAAATGGTATCTTGAGAATGTGGAGAATGAGTGGTTGGGGTGGTTCTCTTTAGCTAGCAAGTTATCGATGGTCCCTACATCCACTGCCCTGATACCAGTTGCAGGTCATCCCCACATAAAAAAAGTCCCACCACTAGTTAATAACCGGCACGATTTTTTCAGGTTATTGCGGGATATTGTGTGATCTACTTTCAAGAGCCTCCTAGGGTTCATATGAACAGTTCAAGATCCTCCTAGTGTTCATATGAACAGTCTCAATCAAAGCATGACTGAGATACATCATACTCTAGATAACGACTTTACAGCGTATATCATATGGATTAAGAATACAGATCAGCCATACGGATTTGATATTTTTGGAACATCATGATGTCCTGCTGACATCATTGAAAACCGTTGACCACTTTTGTCTTGCAGGAAATTAGCCTAGTTTTATGAATACTATGATTTACCCTTTTAATTTGGTGCTAATCTTATTATAAGAATTAAGTCTTTGGATTATGGACGATGACTGAATATTGAATGACGGACTAGACGCTTGTATTCCACTACTGTGATGGGTCACACTTTTTTGCATTGCAGTGTTGATTCTGATGTGGCGAGCAAAAAGTTGGTGGATTATATTAGATTTTTTTGTGAGACATGTAAGCTTGTGTTCTAAGAGAGAAAAATGCGCCCAAATGAGCTATTGGAGGATGAAATAATCACACGCTGAATATATTGGGCGGTGGGGGATTTTTTGAAGTGGCTAAACTGGCAGAAATTAGGCGAATATACTATCAAAAATTATTCTGTTCAAAGATAGTGGTAATATGCTCACATTTATATAAATGTTGGTATGATCTATACTGCGGTACTAATGTTTTATATATTTACGACGGTTGGCATAACGTGTACTTCTCCATATTTTACACTATGGAGAACTGTAACATGTACTGTCCACGGCCGCGCAGACAGCTACAAGTGGGATCACTGAAACCGGACTTATCCTTTTCATTAATCATATCTCGTGTGTGAAATTGGTACCGTCATCATTTATGAGCATTTTCGTTCATCAAGCAAATTTTTATCAAAGTATATATTATTGGAATTGGATATCATACAGATTAGTTCTATAAACAAATCTTCAATTTATTAGAGATTCTTTGAAAATTTTATTACTAACAGCATTGAACACTGAGTATATGAACAGGCGATTGAAGTTCTCAGCAACGAAGGCGTGGACAATTCCTAACTGAAACATCATATGCTAATCAGTCCACAAAGATGCTCACGTTGTTTCCGGTTCGCCAGTTACGACGCAGCTGCCAGCCTCGCGATGACTTGTTGAGGAAGTAGACAGTCAAAAGCTTTGCTGAGATCCATCAAGGTCGCGCCGACAAACTTATTCTCGTCAGGTGTGCAGCAGCACATTTTGACAGAACTATATCCAGCTTTGTAATGGCAGATTCTTGGATCTAGGATTGCGTCCAAGATGGGATGCAAGTGCTGGTGAAAAAACTAAATCAACAGTTCTTTAACAAAGACGGGAGGATGCTCAACGGTCTATAGTTATTAATAAGAAGATTATCTCCATTTATCTTCGGGTACCACTTCGGCACGCTTTGCATCATCTGGAAAGACATTCTTTTTGTCTACACACTTGTTGAAAAAGAAAAGATATGACAAAGTTGAATTAAGGAGCTTCAAAAGTTTTGAGGGTATTTATCCTCACCGGTCGCTTCTCTAGAAAACGACTTGGAAATTCATTTGGATAATGAATACTAATCAGTGATTGAGGACTTTATGCAAAGAACGTCACGATGTCTTGCGGTCATTACTGAAAAGTGTTGACCGCTTCTCCCTCGCAGGAAACAATTTAGAAAATCCAATATATGCTTGAAAAGTTTGTGTAGACTTTGTCCGTAGAATCAGACTTAGCTAGGTCAGTTGGCCTAAATGCCAACATAATACATGTCAAATCATAATATATGCATGGAATTGTTTACAAAAAATAGCAAACAAAAAAGGAAATCATAACCCTGTTTGACGGCGTCATTAAAGAGCTGTCTAGCTATCACTAGTTGATAACATACCATAGTAGTGGGAAATATGCCCGTGTAGCTGACAAGAAGTCACATGACACTACATGCCGAGAGGCTGATTGCACCCTATCCCAATAATCAGCAGTGATTGCTGTGTCGCTCTATATCTCAGCCACACTTCCAATGCAGCGGTGGGCGCAGCTATTGCCATCGACTTGAAAACGGCTTGTGGAGTTATCCCCAAGGCCACAGACTGACAAGCTGTGACACAATTCCCAAGGTCACAGACCGACAAACTGTGGAGTTATTCCGACGGTCACAGACTGACAAGCTGTGGAGTTAGGCCCAAGGCCACAGACCGACAAGCTTAAGTTATTCCCAAGATCAAAGACCGACAATCTGTGACACAATTCCCAAGGTCACAGATCGACAAACTGTGGAGTTATTCCCACAGTCACAAATTAACAAGCTGTAGAGAAATTCTCAAGGGGGTGGGGGGCGGTGGGGGGGGGGGAACAACAAGATGTGGAGCTATTCTCAAGGCCACAAACCAATAAGCCGTGGAGTTATATCCCCAGGACACAGACCGACGAGCACTGGAGTTATTCCCAAGACCACAGACCCACAAGCTCGAGTTATTATCCCCAAGGTCAAAGTCGGACAAGCTTTGAAACTATTCACTATTCCGCAGAACGACAAGCTGTGGTGGAGTTATTTTCAAGACCGGCAAGTAGGTTATTCAGCAGTGGTCTGTTAAGAAATGTAGTATACATGTCTATCGATCGGATAAGGTAAATAAACTTTTTCACGTAGTCGTTCTTATTGTATGAAGACGAAAAGTAATTAGGAAAACAAAAAGAATACTAGTCAGAGATAAGGATTTGAAGCAAAGAGCATCGAGAAGCTTTGTCATCATTTAAAGCAGTTGACCGGTTCTGTATTTCGGGAAACCATCTTGTATTTTTATGTTCATTTTGTGCATATTTGTTACGAAAAAGGTCTTTTGATTATCCTAGTGGGTGTTATTTTGTGGACGACGGTTGATTATTGAATTCTTGATCTAACGCCTATACATTCAAAGCATTTAGGGCAATGTTCGATTTTACTTTGAAGTCGATCCCGATTGGATGGCGATAATATACACTAATAATCTATGTTATCATATAATTCTACCACACACCATGTGTTTTACCAAATAACATTATTACATATAAGGAAGGATAGGCCAGGTGGCATCTAATTCCAATAGACGTCACTAAAAAAGCGCTTCGGTGCGGATAGTTTGACGTCATGATTTTCTTCACGTGCCCAGTTGGACTCTCCCAGAGTAGGGGATAAGCTAATCCGTGTACTGCGATATGGCCATTGTATATGAAGTACCTGATCAACAGTAATATATTTAAAAATCCAAGGTTCACGCTATATTTGGAATATTCTTGAAATTTATTGGTAATTGTTAACATTGTTTTTACGTCATGTTGAACATTAAAAGCGTTTGAGCATGCCCCTAGCTGCCATACTGTGGACTCGTCCCATCTGTGTCGATTTCGGGCATGCGACTTGCAGGTGTTGTCTGCTACCATTAATTGATAGACTAACGCATGTTTTTGTCGTAGGGGTGATATCGTAGGCGTAGGGGTGATAACGTGTAATTTACATGATAAAATATTGCTTTGTACGGAAAATCTCCACAATTCTGCCGTTTGTAGTATAGTAGAATATAAATAATTGCTTGTTCACTGCGGTAAAACAAGTAGGATAGATCACAATAAAATAGGATGAGCCTTCATTACCAAACTTAGGTTCATCCTATTGTATCGCGATCTATCCTACTTGATTTACCGTAGTAAACAAGCAATTATTTCTCAAACTTTATACCCAGAAACATGAAGAGTTAATAAAGGCTACATTTCTCGTACATACTCTGATAAACATGAAATATCTTTGATGCTGATTGGGATGTCTCTGTCAAACTAATTACTATGTCAAGAATAGTTAGATATTAACAATAACTCCCATGCCATGATAGTATAAGATCATCGAGAATATCGTAGTACACATGACGTATATATCACATGACGTATATATCACATGACGTATATATCCACTATATCACGTACATGACGTATATATCCATTATATCACGTACATGACGTATATATCCATTATATCACGTACATGACGTATATATCACATGACGTATATATCACATGACGTATATATCCATTATATCACGTACATGACGTATATATCCATTATATCACGTACATGACGTATATATCCATTATATCACGTACAAAATGGCATTGAAGTAAGAGTGGTTGTCAGGCGAAGTTCATGTTTAATGATAAAGGCTACTCCAGTCAACTCCCGCTAAGCCAGCTGACTCTCTGCCACACATTACATATCGATATAAGGTTTTACCATGATTACATAAAACACCGGTCCCCATCAAATGACTGGGCCTCAATGAATGGATATACTTAACAAGCATGTGCTGTACCCTTAAGGTTCTAAAGGTTATTTACAGTGTACGAGCGTTTTGTCGTCAAATTCGACATATCGCTGCAAGAGGAACTGAAAATTAATCCATGATAAATTATTATTACTCGTCCACGTCACCTGCCATACGTATGATATAAATGATAATCTATTACCCGTCCACGTTATCTGCCATACATATGATATACATGATAATCTATTACCCGCCCACGTTATCTGTCATACATATGATATAAATGATAATCTATTACCCGTCCACGTTATCTGCCATACATATGATATACATGATAATCTATTACCCGTCCACGGTATCTGCCATACATATGATATACATGATGATCTATTACTCGTCCACGGTATCTGCCATACATATGATATACATGATAATCTATTACTCGTCCACGGTATCTGTCATACATATGATATACATGATAATCTATTACTCGTCCACGTTATCTGTCATACATATGATATACATGATAATCTATTACTCGTCCACGTTATCTGCCATACATATGATATACATGATAATCTATTACTCGTCCACGTTATCTACCATACATATGATATACATGATAATCTATTACTCGTCCACGTTATCTGTCATACATATGATATACATGATAATCTATTACTCGTCCACGTTATCTGTCATACATATGATATACATGATAATCTATCACTCGTCCACGGTATCTGCCATACATATGATATACATGATGATCTATTACTCGTCCACGTTATCTGCCATACATATGATATACATGATAATCTATTACTCGTCCACGTTATCTGTCATACATATGATATACATGATAATCTATTACTCGTCCACGTTATCTGTCATACATATGATATACATGATAATCTATTACTCGTCCACGTTATCTGCCATACATATGATATACATGATAATCTATTACTCGTCCACGTTATCTGCCATACATATGATATACATGATAATCTATTACCCGTCCACGGTATCTGCCATACATATGATATACATGATAATCTATTACTCGTCCACGGTATCTGCCATACATATGATATACATGATGATCTAATACTCGTCCACAAAAATCATACATATGATACAATTGATACTTTATTATCCTGACAACATTGTTACATGGGTGATATTATCGATGGCCCAGTTTTCGTGTCAACCCCTGTTGCTCGATTTTAGTGTTCCTAACATTTTCCATGACAAAAAGAGTAGTTTTAAAATGATAGGTTGTACTTTACCTAGTTATATGGGTAAATAAACATTGTTTATTTTGTCTCCAATGTCTGACATAAAATCTGCCGGGTTGACATTTTGGAGCAGCAGCCTCTACGCACTAGTTTGGTATCCACTTTCAAATTAACTCTCAGTGTTTCAAATTGATGAAAATAAATCTAAGCAATTATTGGAGCGATATGCAAGAGGGGGGAAATGACTAGCAACCATATGACTTTACAGGAAAGCTTCCCTCGGCACTTACATTCATTATGCTGCATTATGTTTCATAGAATTGTGTAGCAGGTACATACAGTTATTCCTGTTTATTACCGGTTCAGCAGTAGACTGGTTACTTCCCCTGTATTCCGTACAGTAGACAGGTTACCGCGGCACCGTCGGTTCAAAATTTTGTCTGATTCTTGACTCATTCTCCGCATTTCGGAATTATCAGCCAATAGAATTTGAATTCGAATTCAGTTCGTAACGGCTGCGAAACGAATACTGGCCTGTGCCTGTCTACTGTATGGGATGGGATACAGAAGAGGTAACCAGTCTAGTTCAGCAGTATCAATACTTGGTCTGTGACATTTGTGAGACGCCATTCAAGTTTTCCTGGCTCCTCTAATCAAATTTCTATATATGCCCACATGATGTTTACATCCTGCTTGGGATTAACCCTATCTGGCCTGGGCTTTTTGGGACGTATCCTGGCCTTGGTGGGGGAGGGGGAGTGAGCGAAATGCCTCCCCACTAATTATTTTTCTTATTGCTTGAGCTAGGGGGCTGAACTTACCACACCATACCCTTGGGTCAAGCTCTACCAGAAAATGCAAAAAAAATCCAAGATGGCCGCTTTGATGACGTCACAGTGACGTCTTTTTTGGTCGATTTTTCGGTCAGATTTTCCGAATTTTTTATTTATGCAATTTCTCCGCAAAAACTGCATGATATATTAGTAAATATTAATGTGACGTGAAATAAAATAGTTTTTGCCCACTTTTCATCGCGGAAAAGCAGAAACTTTGAAGAAATATGACGAAGAAAATCACTTTTCTGGTACCACACGTGGTCGCCATCTTGAATTTACCCATGATCCTTTGCTTTGGGGGTCATGCAAAAGGCTCAAAATGACCCCAATATTATAAACTATAAAGTCACGGAGTTTCAGTTTTCCATTTTTTGTCGTTCCGGAGATAGCGCAGAAAGTTTGATAGGGGGCCATTTCCCCCCTCCCCCACCAGGCCATGCAGGTAGGGCTAAATGAAGATATATATATATATATAGATTTGTTGCATGTTCCCCTTTGTTGTTCACAAGATAGGACCAACTTTTCTGTATTGGAAGAGATGTGATACTACTCTACATCATTTGGATCCTGAATTAATCTGAAAAGTCAATAAAGGTTGTTTACGCCCTCATTTCTCGTACATAATACAATATACATGAGATACCTCCACTGTTGATTGGGATGTCTTTATCAATCTAATTACTGTGTCAGAATTGTTAGATATTAACAACTCTACCATGCCATCAGAGTATATGGTCATCGGGAATATCGTAGTACATATCACGTTTTTCCGCTATATCACGTACAAAATAGCCTTGAGGTAAGAGTGCTTGTCAGGTGAAGTTCATGAATAATGATACAGTCTACTCCAGTAACGACCCGCTAAGCCAGCTGGCTCGCTGCCATAAATTACATATCGACATAAGGTTTTACCAAGGTTTGATATAACACCGGTCCTCATCAAAGATCATCATTGACTGGGCCCCAATGTATGGATACACTTAACAAGCGCGTGCTGCGCCCTTAAGGTTCTAAAGGCTATTTTACAGTGTACGAGCGTTTTTGTCGTCGAAATCGGCAAGTCGCTACAAGAGGTACTAAAAAATGAATCCATGATAAATTACAAGCGTCTAGTCCGTCATTCATAATCCAGCCGTGGTCCATTAGAGAATATCCGCGTCCATAATTCAAATTACAACACATATAAGGGAAGTGGGAAGAGGTGCCGACATACTGACTGCGTCACATGACTTCACAGAATAGTCTTCTGGTTAACCTATTCTAAAGCACATACCAAGAATCTAACGATTCGTGATATGTGTTGTATCTCAGGTACGCTTTTATTGTACCTGTTCATGTGGCAACTTGGATGATATGACCACACGGCCCCTAGCACCGGCATAAGCGGTATTAGATACAAATCTAGAGAGCTATGATGGAAATGCTCTGACAACTCGTATACTGGTAATTGGTGAGCTGTTTCGCTGTGACAACTCGTACATTGGAGATTGGTGAGCTGTATCGTCGTCAGATGTAAATGACGGCATTTAACACAAAAGACTAGCCTGTAAGGCCCGATGTCGACCCAGCATCAACTTCCCACTTCAGACCTATTCCATATTCCATATAACAGTATTAGCACCAAATTCAAAAAGACAATCATAGTATACATAAACATAGGCTTGTTTCCTACAAGAGAGAAGCGGTCAACAGTTTTCAATGATGCCGGCAAGACATCATGATGTTCCAAAAATATCAAATCCGTATCGCTGATCAGTATTCTTAATCCATAATATTCGTTGTAAAGTCGTCATCTAAAGAATGATGTATCTCAGTCACGCTTTGATTGTGACTGTTCATATGAGTACCATGAGGATCTTGAAGTACATGGGTTCATACGGCCCCTAGCCCCGGGTTAAGCGGAATTAGACACAAGTTACGAAACGTTGCGCCATAGATCTTGCACGCTACGTTCGTATTTTGCTATCAGCATGCGATATGTATCGCCAAATTTGAGAAACTTTGAGTGGAGGCGCTTGGTGGAATAGCCCTGTTTTATAAGTTTCTGCAACAATGTTTTGTGACGTTGATTAAAATCATCACATTTAACACAGGATCTAGCAAATGCTACTAAGCGAGATATGTATACGCCATATGCAGGTCCCACTGGAATATTGCTATCCAGAAAGGGATAGTTTACGATGTCGAAATTGTACCCTTGCTATATAGTTCCTTTTCCGCCATGTTATACCTTGGCGAACAAGCAACTAAAGCTATCGCAAGCGACATGTCTAAGGCTCGAAGACGTGGTCTCTCTCAAAAGATGAGAGTTTTGTATTGGGATCTGTCAACAATGACCAGTAATTGGACAGTGTCCACAGCAAAAGAGCAAGACAGAGGCCGTGTGTCCAGTAAAATTCTTTCTGGAAATCAAATATTAAATCGCTCGTGTGAATTTCGTACATACTGTTAGATGCAGTCGTTTCGTTCGCCTTTTTTTAGTCGATAAGCAGTTTGAAATTTCGTAATAGAACTGTTCTCACATAGATTGATTGCTTCAAGTCGAACTGTTCTGTGTCGGAATTTTGAGTATTTGCAAAACAAGAATACTGAAATTAGTTTTGAATGGCTGCTCCGGATTTGAGAGAGGCTTTATGGAGTTGCTTGAATTTCTCATTAATAATATCTATGTGAAATTTGGCAATACAATATATCAACAGCATAAACACAAGCGTCTGGTCCGTCATTCAATATTCAGCAGTCGTCTGTTGAAGAATTTCCGCATCCATATTTCAAAGACCTAATACATATAATAATATTTGCACCAAATTAGAAGGATAAATCTTAGTATATATAAAACTAGGCTAGTTCCCTGCAAGACAGAAGCGGTCAACAGTTTTCACTGATGCCAGCAAGACATCGTGATGCTCCAAAATTATCAAGTCCGTATCGCTGATCAGTATTCTTAATCCATATGATATACGCTGTAAAGCCGTTTTCTAGAATATGATGTATCTCAGTCACGCTTTGATTGTGACTGTTCATATGAACACTATTAGAATCTTGAAATACATAGGTTAATACAGCCCCTAGCCCCGGATTAGGCGGAATTAGAGACAGGTTACGAAACGTACCGCCATAGATCTTGCACGTTACGCTCATACTTTGCTATCGGCATGCGATATGTTTCGCCAAATTTGAGAAACTTTGAGTGGAGGCGCTTGATGATATAGCCCTGTTCCCTCAGGTCCCACTGGAATATTACTGTCCAGATAGGGACAGTTTACGATGTCGAAATTGTAATCATCTCTTTTGTCGTGGAGTCGACGAGAGAGGAGGCCCGATCCATTTTTATAGAGATATAGGTCTAAATAAGATGTGCCGCTAGGGCTATTTGTAGTTTCATTCAAATCCAGTGAAGGTGGATATAGATCCTTCACTGCGTCATATATGTAGCAATTATCCACAGCAAGAAGATCGTCTATATAGCGTTTGGTGAATGAGAAGGAACGGGCTTTGAAAATAATCTGTTTTTGATAGCGTCTGCAAAAAGTCGTATTCATAAGAGAACAGATATAGGTCAGCCAAAAGGGATGCACAATTGGTACCCATTGATATCTGTATGCTGTTGATATATTGTATTGCCAAATTTAACATAGATATTATTAATGGTAAATTCGAGCAACTCTATACACAAAGAAACATCCCCTGAATGACATCCCTTGTATGTAGTAGAGCCAAAGACCGCTTTATGGCTTCTGACAATAATATATCGACATATGATATAAATGATAATTTATTACTCGTTCACGCTATCTGCCATACATATGATATACATGATACTCTATTATTCGTCCACAAAAATCATACATATGATATAATTGACACTTTATTACCCTGACAACATTGTAACACGGGTGATGTTATCGATGGCCCAGAGTTTGGTGCTAATCGTATCTTGAGTAGAAGATATTTCGACCACAAACGCGGAGATTCTTTTGCAGGTCTTACGTTGCTATCAGAATATGAGGATGTGCTGTTATACGAGGCCATATTGACTCCACGCCAGCATCATTACATCTTATCGATCATGAAAATCATTGTCGATATGAAATATAAAAATAAATTACATCCAGTAAACAACTTGCGTATTTTAATAACCCCTATGTTATTTTCGGCTTGATATATAACAGAGAGATACACGTAGTTCATCATGATTGACGCGTACACTGCTCTAAACGGTCATGCTCAATACGCCTCGTGCTCAAATGAATTTATCAAAAATAATATGGAAAATGATAAAGCCCAAAATTTTGTAATCTTTGCAGAAAATATTTGCTCTGAACCTCTGAATGTCTCTCGAAGCCACATTGCCAAGTTTTCCTCAATTCGGTTATGCAAGCTTCTGCGAATTTAACTTGAACATAATAGCAACTTTTTAGCGAAGAAGCGTAAACCGGTGTTTACTGTTCGCATTTAATTCAGAGAAAATCAATATGAGACGGTGAAATAAACTGCAACATGAAATAAAACGGTTAGCTCAAGCGAAAGAAATTCGAAAAAATATAGCACTTCTCTCTCGAAGGTTTGAGTTTTGATTATTCCCATTTCGTTTGTTGCTGAGCACATATTCAGATGTGAGAAGCTTCCATTTTGTTGATAAGCGCAGGACATCAAAGATCGGATTAAAAAGATATTAGATCTTTCTACCCAGTAGAAGTGTGATATATATGCTTGCCCTATTATTATTATTATTATTATTTGTAAGATGTGCCTATGACGTCATCAATTCTATCCAGGTACCTTGATCGATCGGACAATGTCAAAGCTCTATAGTTGCAATGCATAATGCAAATCGGGTTTCGATTCCCCATTAGCTTTTAATTTTGTCTAGCCCCAGTTGGCCACAGGTTTAAGCCTGGCATTCGACTGCAAAAAGAAGCTTAAACATGCTAACTATATATATCGCATCTTATGGTAATTGTTCGATGTTTTTCGTCGTTTGTCGCATTGTTCTTGCCACAAAGCGTATAAAACTACACTCTTAAAACGCCAATGTTATATTTAACATCTAAAGTGTTGGAGGAGGGAAAGCATTTAGAAAGTGTTGTATTTATTACATATAAGTGTTAAATGCAACATTTTAAGCTGTTGTATCCAGCACTTAAAAGTGGTGAATACAATACTTTCTAATTGCTTTTCCTCCTCCAACACTTTAGATGTTAAATCTAACATTAGCGTTTTAAGAGTGTTATTTTGCTGCCTAAAATAACCATCTCTGTCGTGTTTGATATTTGTTGAGAGAAATACTCGAAAAGACATTTGTTTCTGAACAAAATAAGCCGAAAATAAGCTGAGAAATACATGTATCTTTACAGTAGATGACGTCATTGTGAAGCCATCCGAGCAAGTAGTCGGTTAGGTTTCACATTTTCTAGCAGATTTGGGCCCATTAATATAGTGTGAGAAGTGTTGACATAAGGCCTCAATACTCCATCGCTTGGGTGGTTTTTTACTACCTGGCTGTCACATAGTTCATCATTTTCCAACAGATGACTTGATAGGGCTATAACATCATCGCTCTAAAATATTTGTATCTTATACTGCTCAAGCCGGTGCTGAGGAACGTGTGGTCATGCCATTGAATATCCACATGAACATATACAATAGAAACATTGCTGGGATACAAATCATCACAGGGATCACTTTTGGTTCTTATAATGTTTTTAGAAATATGCAGTCACTATATTTGTCTGCGAGGTCATATGACTATTTTGTCAGTACGTCGGCATACTTTTCCACCACCCTTTTAATATTGCGTTTAATCAGGGATATCGGAAATAACGGAAGTTAGCTCTGCGGCTGTCCCTTCACATGTCTCGGTGGACGCAAACTGCTTGTCAGTAATAGAGATCTGTCGACGATTGACCTTGGTGTCGGGGCAAAGAGCAACACCAGTTTGTAAAGCTAATTCCCCGGTTTCAAGTGAGTGAGTGAATAGAGTTTAACGTCGCTTTCAACATTTTTTCAGCTTTATCACGAAGGGGAAGGGAACGGAGGGCGGGGGGTTACCTACAGAGCAGATCTAATGCTGTCATTTTATAGTCCTGTCCACTGAAATACCATGTCGTGGGCAGACTTGGCACCTCACTCAGTGACATTATACTGACACCGGACGAACCAGTCTTTGTTCTATCCTCTTAATGCTGAGCGTAAGCGAAGAAGCAACAAGTTCCATTTTTCAAGTCTTTGGTATGACCCAACCTGGTTACCATTAGGCCACCCCGGATTCAAGAGGCTCTTCACAATGTGCATACATGGATCTGCCGACTGGAGTTTCTTTGATGTCCTAAATGTCCTAAACCCTTCAGCAGTTGTTGTCACCAACTGCAACCATAAACGTTAACCGAAATATGTATCGGATACACTATATCTACCTGAGTTCGAACTCTCATAATTTAGAGTGCCTGCATTCTAGCCCTAATTCCATGCTTGTGTTTAAAAATTACTTTTATCTCTTTGAATGAAACTGAAGTCCTTTTCTCCTTGACACCTATGCCAATATTTGAGCTTTTCAATAAATGACCCAGTTATCTCGGCGTGAACAACATCAGTAATGTAATGTGTGTAGACATTCACATAACTCCTTCAAGACTTCTCCTTGACAAATATAAGTAATTTACTTCTTCATTTTCTGTGATATTCCCAATTTGTTAGAAATCAAAATACCTTGAATTCGACATTTCTCGTGTTAAAAGTTATCGATAGTATATCATTCTTTGAATCAGAGAGACACTCATTGGGCTCAATAAACCTTTCCGGACTTTGAACCTCTTACTTATCTAAAACTAATGCATAGGTCCAGTGCAGTTTAGTCGAGTTGAACGTAGCTACCAAGTACTGAGATAGATATATCCATTTATGTGAGATCCCCTCAGAGAGAAGGCAATGTTCTGCCAATGTCTTTTTCACTGTTTTGGTCATTTAATCAATGAAGTTCAGTGTAATTTTGCTAATTTAAATTTCATGAACAAACTTCCAGATATTCCTGGTTTATGAGTCTATGGAGCGAATACGTGAATTATCGAAAGGTAATCCCCAATAAATGAATTGTTTCACGACAAAGCGGTCTGTGTCGATCTCCTGATGACTTGACATGTTGGAATGTCGTGTAAGTCAATCTAGCTGTTTGTATTGATGTGTCCATGAGAAAAAAGAGAGAAAAACTAATCCACCCTATGAGCTGATCTCAATATTCAATTTGGTTCTGCGCTGATTCATTCCCCTCTGGCATCAATTTTATACACAGACGAAGCTAAATTAGAAACATCTCAATGAAAATGAATTAAAGATTCCAGCGATCTTTTCTCACTTCCCGGTTTGATGATTTCATTTGGAGAAATAAATTATTTCATTATAACTGAAAAACTGGCAGCTGCTAATAATGATGAATAGTCAAGTCCTAAGTCGTTTCTGTTTCCGCCTTTGAAGTAAAAGCGCCTCACCAAATAGTTGAAGAACAGTCCTACAACGATTCGTCGTCACAAAACTCAAAGCTTATTCTTTCATGGCGTCAACCTTGTTGACGAGGGCCCTTCAGGTGATAAAAGCATTATGGGAAAGGACTTGCGCCACTATTTCTGAAAAGTCGGGCGATGAATGTGTGTGGATTTTGAAAAACTCAAAAAGTCTTACGGAAGGACTTAAATCATGCAGACATTTCTCAACTTCTCGATTTCTTGACTCTCTATACTACAATACCTCATCAGGACCTTGTTTTTCGTCTGAGGTCATTAACAGTATCGGTTTTCAAGAAAACTGATCGCCGATATATTAATGCCATAAATCCAACTTTAGTTTTACTACATACATGTACAACGGATGTCATCATAGGAATGTTTCTTTGTTTATAGAGTTGCTTGAGTATCTCATTAGTAACACTTTTTGAAATATATCAACAGCACAGTATTCCAGTGAATATTAAATGTGCACCAATGTTGACTGACCTATATCAGCCCCCTTTTGAATACGACTACATGTATGTCCAGACGCTTTCAAAAACGATTGTCTCAATGACGATTGTCTCAATGTCCATTGTTCCTCATTCACCAAACGCTATATAGACGATATTCTCGTTATGGATATTCCGTATATTAATGACACGATGAAGTGTATATATCAACCTTCATTTGACTTGAAGGAAATTATAGGCAGTCATAACTGTACACCATATCAAGACCGATATCTCTATAAAAATGAAGCGGGCCTTCTCTCTCGTCGACATTAGAAATGATTATAATTTCAACATCGTAAACTCTCTCCTTCTGGACAGCATATGGTAAATACATATCTCGCCTAGTAGCATTTGCCAGATCATGTGTAAAGTGTGATGATTTATTGCACAAACTTATAAAACAGGGCTATACCACCAAGCGCTTCCACTCAAAGTTAATGAAATTTGTCGATACATATCGCATGCGGATTGCAAAGTATGAGCGTAGCGTGCAGATCTATGGCGTTACGTTTCGTAGCGAATGTCTACTTCCGCTTAACCCGAGGTTAGGGGCTGTATTAACCCATGTTTCTCATGGTGTTCATATGAACGCACACAACCAAAGCGTGACTGACATACAATCTCCAGATAGATACTTTACAACGAAAGTTATATGGATTAAGAATACTTAATACGGATCTGATATATTTAGAACTTCATGATTTCTTGCTGGCATCTTCGAAAACTGTTGAAAGTTTCTTTCTTGTAGGACAATAGCCTATGTGTATATATACTGTGATTTTTTTTTAATTCGGTGCCAATGCTGTTATATGAATTATGGACGACGAATTTCTTTAATGCACGACGGCTGAATATTCAATGACGGCTTATATTCATGCTGCATTTCATGTAACTTGGTTCCAGAGTATATGCCGTGATATATTGATGAGACAAGCATGCCAGTGAGCCAGGAGCCCGGATTTCGCTTTGCGGCGTCCAAATGCGAGGAAGTGTACATGTAACAGCGGCCGAGGAGAAAAACCGAAACAATAATTGTTATGGATGAGAGCATTCTTTTTTACGTTTCGCGGAGGGTTCTGTTCGTGTTATTAAGAAATAGTTAAGACAGCATCTATGGTTTCGTGCGTGCAAGATCTATGGCGGTACGTTTCGTACGACTGTACACCGTATATCATATGGATTAAGAATACTTAATATAAAAAACTAAAAATATAATTAAAAAACGAATACTGATCAGCGATACGGATTTAATATTTTTCGAACATTATGATGTCTTGCTGGCATCATTGAAAACTGTTGACCGTTTCTGTCTTGCAAGGAATTAGCCTAGTTTTATGTATACCATGGTTTATCCTTTCAATTTGGTGCTAGTGTTATTATATGAATTAGGTCGTTGGATTATGGACGCGAAAATTCTTTAATGGACGACGGCTGAATATTGAATGACGGACTAGACCCTCGTATTGTAACTTATGTCTAGTTCCGCCTAATTCCGTCGTATGCCATCGTGTAATAAAGCCTTTCACGGTGGTCATATTATAAGTGAAATTCACTGCGAGACTGAGATACCACAACGGCTGTTCGAGATTACTGGTTAGTGCTCTAGATTTGCCGACAGGAATATCATGATGTTTTGCAGGTATCATTGAAAACTATTCATCCTTTATATAGCCGGAATCTATCTCGTGTTGATTTCTACTTGGATTTGGTGATGATAAGGTCTTGCGAGTATGGAAATGGATATTTGTATGGACGATGGTTGGCTACTGAATGTTGAACCGGACCGCTTTTTTTCATATACATATGATGTCCAGAATACGTATAAAATATTCGAAGGGGATTGGACACGCTGAAGTTCCACCTCAGCTTTAACAAACAGATCGTCGATTTAACGCATTGAATGCCAAGCGTCTCTCTCTGGTCCGAGCTGTCATCTTTGCTATGTGCCTTTTTGAATTAATATTCAAATTGTGACCAATATTTCCGTAGTTTAACCTTATCGTACATGTATTATACGTTTTCAGGATATTGCCATTGGAACATAGCTCCGAAATGCTCCATTTCATTTGTCGCTGGACACATATTCAGATGTGAGGAGCTTCCATTTAGTTTATAAAGCTCGTCATACTTGGGTTTTTTTCTTTCACTAAAGCTTGTGTTGGCTGTGAATAATTCAGGTCGGCAGCGTGAGATCATTTCACTCAAATATGGACGGGTGGAATGGTCATGTGCAGAGGCGCGCACTCCTCCCAATCTCCGAAAGAATTGTTCCATTGTGGATTGGAACATCCCGGTCTAGCATACCTGAAATCCCTATAGGCTATGTGCTCAGTTATCATTCTAAACGTCTCGCGACCCAGCATATTGAGTGACCTGTGGTCATGCATAACTTTAGTACACTACTCCACTCTTTCTCCTCGACGTTCTAGGAGTGTTCCAACAAAACATGGACATAAGATAAATTGACTATACATAAGATAAATTGACTATATCATAGACATATATGTTTCGAACACAGAATTAAAGTAGCATGACATTCGTTGTCCTTGGCCAAGCGTGTTCACCAGTACCTGCACTAGCTAGCGGGACTTTCCCTTCAGCTCAGTTGGTAGGTCGCTGGGCTCGTAAGCGAGTGGTCCGTGGTTCAAAGTACGACCGGAAAACTCGGCCACAACAACATTGGCCTCTCCAGTAGAATCCTCTTGGAAAATGGGAATGGATTGAGTCGAGAAATTTTGAAAGTATGGTTAATGATGATCTGACTGCCGAGTTGTTTCTGAGGGATAGGAAAGTTCAAGGGAGGAAATGGGGCATCAGATATCAGAATGACGGTTCTTCGTGATGGGAGAAGTAGAGGAGTGTGGTAGGGAGAGGGTTCACCATTGCCCGTACAAGGTTGATGATCTGATTGCTGAGTTGTTTCTGAGGGATAGGGAAGTTCAAGGGAGGGAGTAGGGCATCAGGGATGAGGATGACGGTTCTTCGTGATGGGGGGAAGTAGAGGAGTGTGGTAGGGAGAGGGTTCACCATTGCCCGTACTACGTGGATGATCTGATTGCTGACTTGTTTCAGAGGGATGGGGAAGTTCAAGGGAGGAAATGGGGCATCAGTGATGAGGATGACGGTTCATCGTGATAGGGGGAAGCAGAGGTAAGGGGAGGGTTCACCAGCGCCTGTACTAGGTGTGGCCAGGGGGACTTTTCCTTTAACTCGGTTGGTAGGGAGCTGGGTTCGTAAGTGAGAGGTCGGTGGTTCAGAGAATACGGCCTACAATAGAATATACGGATATATTTTGTCAGTTTTAACTATACAATTAAGATTCTGGACTGTTATTTTGTCCAATGTATACAGTTCTGGTCAAATGCATATCTTTGGTATAAATTTTGAACTAGTATCAATTATGGACGCGGAAATTCTTCATGGACGTCGGTTGGCTATTGAATGTCGGATCCAACACTTGTGTTGGGATGTCTATCATTGCTATCAGAATATCAGGATGTGAAGTAATATGACGCCATACTGACACCAAGGTGACCATAACATTTTATCGTTTCTGAAAAGACGGAATTGATTGTCGGAAGCTATAAACTTTGACCTATTATCGATTACGGACGCGAAAATTCTTTATGGACGAAGGTTGGCTATTGAATGTCGGATCTGACTGCCAGGATATCAGGATGTGGGGTTATATGACGTCATTTTGACGCCACGCCAGCACCATTACATCTTATTGCTTATGAGAAGACTTCATCTGACCAAAGATGGAATTCATTGTCGGAATGAAATATATCGAATGCATCCAGCGACCAACCTATGCATTTTAAATAATCTCTATGTTATTTTCGGCTTTAATTTCCACCGACACAAGGCAGATAATATAAATACATGTTGGTCCCCATTTATATTGGAAGATATACTCATTCTAAAATGTCATGCTCAGTCATGCCTCGTGTTGAAATGATTGTGTTTAATATAATATGAAATGGAAAATGATTCAAGAATGATAGAACCCAATAATTCTGGTAATCTATACATATAATATATGATCTGACCCTTTCATGCGGCTGTTGAAGGCACATTGCCAAGTTCTCCGCATATCGGTTATGTAAGCTACTCTGTGAGTTTTACTTCAACAAATATTACAAATATACAGCGAAGATAACCAGTGTTTACTGTTCGCATTTAATTCAGCAAAAATCGATTTGAGACGATAACAGAAATTACCCGGTCACGCCTGCAACGTGGAAATAAAACGGTTAGCTAATTAAGCGAAAGAAATTCTAAAAAATATAGCACTTCCCGCTCGAAGCTTTCAGCTTTGAGTATTCCCATTTCATTTCTTAATGAGGACAAATTCAGATGTGAGAAACTTCCATTTAGTTTATAAACGTATGACATCAAAGATCGAATTGAAAAATATTAGATTTTTTTACCCAGCAGAAGTTGCCCTATTATTATTGTTATTTGTAAGATGTGCCTATGACGTCAAAAATTCTTTCCGGGTGCCTTGATCAATCGGATAGTGCCAAGGAAAAACATGTGCGAGCTCTACAGCAATGAATAATGCTAATCGGGTTTCGATTCCCCAAAGGCATTCAAACTCTTGTCTAGCTCGATGAAGCCACTGTTCGCTTCGGATTATTAAAGGCTGGCACTGGACTGCACTAACACTGCATAATATACATTCATATAGGAAACAAGAAGAGTGGAATAACGGTGATTGTTTTGATATGTAGTAAGAGATCTGTAAATGGCTGGTGATGTGCAACTATATGGACCTCTACAATCGTTCACTTGTAAATGTTTCTCGGTGATTGTTTTGTTTTACATTTTCAGCTAATATGCTTGAAGGAAATGCATTGAATGTTGACAGGCCATGGTAGAGCTCAAACAATGCAGATCAGCTCATCCTTAACGTTATCTGTTCTGGATCCACTCCTTATTCAGGGCGCGCGCCTAATCTTCGCTTTACTTGCGCTTCATATGCGCCTTGTAAACCTTGCTGCTGTGCTTCAACACTGTCACCCCATATAGCGTACCGTGCCCTTATTATGCGCACCTCAAAATTTTGCCCTAGTGGCGCGATATTTGCGTCTTAATTGTACCTCCTTTATTGCACTCTATTTCTACATGGCAGTGTGACTAACGTCACAGGACCTACGAAGTACAGTAGGCATTAGGACTCGAACGCGAACTGAACTCTTGGAAATCCCCACCCCCAGTTGAAATCCTGCCTATATTAAGATGGGCACCGCCCACTAAGTCAGAATCGCCAGTGATTTTCATCAAAAATCACCAGAAATTTTCATCAAAAGTAGGTCAGCTCAGAACTTGTTGGTAACAGTCTCCTAATGCGCCTTCATTCCAAAATAAATAACGATCGCCGATTTAATTTTACAATTTTTTAATTAAAGGAAACAGATTGAATAATATAGGTTCAGTAGATTTCAAGCTTTACGTGTGAAAATACATTTACATCTCTTTAATGGTTTTCAGTGCCCTTGTACAGGATCAAAACAACTTTTTGAATCACATTATTTTCCCAACAATACAACAAATTTTTATATATAGTACTATAGTAGAAAGGTAGCATTTATGTAGTTTACGGTAATTCAACTCAAGACCAACACCTTCTATGCACAAGATTCTATGTCATTCTCCTGAGCATAACCGGTACAAAGAGGAATAAATAGCGTCTCTACATCACGTTGTTATCTAGATATATGAGACAACACATTTTGGGCATCGGCAATCTGATGAATGTACTATTCCGGTTTTCTTGTTTCACATTATATTCTCCTCAGCTTCGTTATGGACACAGCGCTGATTGTTTGAGGGTATATGCAGTACTTAAGATTAACCTCAGGGCCATTTTTAGCTGTGGGTAATTTGACCTGAATTTGAAGGCTCAAGCCTCGCCTGGTGTGGCCAGTGTGAAATAGGATACACGTTAAAGGCTACAGTTTACATACACAATGTATATCTATAACAATATACTGAAGTGTTAATTATCAATCTAATTTTAATCAGAATTATTTCAGATCAGAACTTGCTGGTAACAATGCCCTAATGCACGTTCATGCCAAAAATCAAGGTTCTAATGTCAATGGTTCTCCTTATTTTGCCGACGAAAGGATTCGGATGGACTGACTGACTCACTCATTACCGGACAATTTGCGATCTGTAGCCTACTTCGTAGGAATAAGGGTTCTCCCCCCGCCCCCTCCCCCCTTCTCAATTCTTCGTATCAGTTCTCTTGCTGGCTGTATATCTCACCTTATGGTAACTTTTCAAGGTTTTTGTCGCTGGGTGTTATGTTTGCATTTCAGCTAATTTCCTTGATGGAAATGCAGTGAATGTTGACAGGCCATGACAAAGCTCAGAAATCGCAGATCAGATCATCCTTCACCCTAACTGATCTGGGAAGGGTCAGAAATAGGATCCGCTCCCTGGTAACTTTTCGATGATTTTCTTTTCTTTCCTCCCATTGTTTTTGTTTCAAAACGTATAAAAGCTGCCTAAAATAATCACACTCTGCCACATTTAATATTTGTTGAGGGAATAGACATTTATTTTCTCACAAAATTGGACTGATAATCAGCTGAAAAATACATGTAATTCCAATTACTGTGAAGCCATCCGAGCAAGTAGTCAAGACTTTTTTACATCCTATGATGATCTCAATATTCTATTGGATTCTGCACAGATTTGCATCTGACAGCAATTTTATACATAGAAGAAGCTAAATTAGAAACGAGAAAAAAAAATTAATTAAAGATTCAATGCGGATTATCGACGAGCTTTTCTTGCTTTCCGGTATGATAATTTCATAAGAAATGATTTTATTAAAAACTGAAACAGCTGCTAATAATGACAAATAGTGAAGTCCCAAGCCGTTTATTTTCAGCATTTTGATGTGAACGTGCCTTGCCAAATAGAAGTTGAAGAATGGTTCTACAACGATTCATCGTCACATAACCCAAGACGATTCCTTTCATGAAGGACCTTCAAGAGGTAAAAACATTCTGGGAAAGATATTGTGCCACTATTTCTAAAAACTATTGCGTTGAATGTATGTTGATATTGAAAAACTCAAAATGCCTTGTATCCACATGGTATTTCACCACTCTCTATAATGCCATCCCTTATTAGGTCCTTCTTCATAGCTCACATAGTAGCATTTGCTAGATCCCGTGGAAAATGTGTCTCAACATTATTGCAGAAAGTTATAAAACAGGGCTTTTCCACTCAAAGTTTCTAAAATTTGACGATACATGTCGCATGCTGGTAGCAATCTACCATTGATGAGATATGTAAGAGGTGGGGAAAATTGACTACGTTAGGCGACTAAAATTCAACCATATGTCTTCACAGGAAAGCCGTCCACGGCGCCTCTCATCCAGACTAGAATACGGAGGATTCTAAGGCGCAGCCTTGGAATCTCAGGCGCTCTTTTATTGCAGCTGTTCATGACCACTGGCACTGGCTTAAGCGAAATTAGATACGTTAGCTCTCGGGCGTTGTGATGAAAGATCAGCTCAAATAAGTAACTCAGATGATGTTAATGGAGGAGAATCGAGGACGTCTGATGGAGTAAACGCGTCAACATGGGATAAACATGGTAAAAGCAAGAATACTCAATCACACTAACTTGCAATGCCCCCCAAAGAAATAAACATACGGTGGCGTTACGTTACGTAACTTGTGTCTAACTCCACTTAGCATGGGGCTAGGATCCATGTGAACCTTTGTGTTTCAAGATTATCATGGTTTTCATATGAACAGATACAATCAGAGCGCGTCTGAGATACATTATTATTATTAATATTATTATAACGACTTTAGCACGAAAATTATATAGATTAAGAATACTGATCATCGATGTGGATTAGATATATTTGAAACATCATGCTGTGTAGACCGCTTATCTCTTGCAGGAAACTAGCCTATGTTCATATATACTATGATGTTTATTTTTAATTTGGTGCTAATGCTGGTATATGAATTGGATCTTTGGATTATCGACGTAGACATCCTTTAATGGAGGACGGGTGAATATTGAATGGCGGACCAGACGATTTTATTTATTATCTTGATGTTGATTTTCGGGTGCTTTGTTTACAGAGCATGCCGCGATATGTTGCTCTTACTTAGCATGTCAGTGAGCCAGGATGCCCGGATTTCGCTTTACGGCGTCCAAATGCGAGAAAGTCGGATAAATATACATGTAACATCGAAAAAGGCGAAAAACTGAAATAATTATTATTATACATAATTAATTATTTTTTAAAAGTTTTTTGACGTTTCGTAGAGGGCTCCATCCGCGTAATCAAGAAATAGTTATAGCAACATCTATGCTCGCGTGGACACCGTGCAGAACAAGCCCTTCACGGTGTTCGTATTAAATGTGAAATTCACGAGACGGAGATACATCATACCCTATAAAATAACTATTCGGGAATGCTCGCACTGCTGGGAATTTGCTGATATGAACAGCATGACGTTTTGCCGGTATCATTGCAAAACATAGATCCTTTTTCTAGCAAGAATCTAGCTCGTGCTGATTGCTACTTGGATTTGATGTTATTAATGTATTTGGAGTGTGGACGTGGATATTCTGTATGGACGATGACTGACTAGTGAATGTTGAACCTACCGCTTGTTTTCATAGATACAAACTATTATAGATGATGACGATTTATCCTATCCTTTATAGTGTGTCATGAAATGGAAGCGTCCAGGTAAGTTGGTGTCCCGGAACACCTATGAAATATATTCATAGGGGATTGGACATGCTGAAGTTCCACCTCAGCTTTAACAAACATCGATTCAACGCATTGAAATGTTGTAGTAAGGGAAATCCACGAGAAAAGAGCAACCCTTCGTCCGTCAAGATCTGAAATGCTCTATTTTATTTGTCGCTGCGCACATATTCAGATGTGAAGAGCTTCCATTTAGTTTATAAAGCTCATGACATTAAAGGTCAAATTGCAAGAAGAATTAGATCTTTTTACCCAGTAGAAATGTGATGTATTCGCTAGCCCTTATCTATTATTTGTAAGATGTGCCTATGACGTCATCAATTCTCCCCGGGCGTCTTGATTGATCACATCGTGTCACGGAAAACATGTACGAACTCTACAGCTGTAATGCATAATTCAAATAGGGTTTTGATCCCTCGAAAGCTTTCACATTCCTGGCATTAAAATCTCCATTTTCCATGGCATAACTCGTATGTTCCAAACGTTAATTCTTCAAAATACAACTTTTTGTACGTGAAGTTTAATTAGAATACCTAGCTGGTGGGTTGATTTTGTTACAATGATATCGATGAGCTTATAGCACCGTGAACTAAAGAAATACACGTATCTGAAGTTCATTAGCCTGATAATCTTTTTCCTCAGGCGATGACTGTGTATGCATGCCATGAACGAGATCAAGAGCAGGAGGTCACAAACAGATCATACTTGTGTCTTTTTACCAAGGCCTTTGTTGCCTGTGAATAATTCAGGTCGGCAGCGTGAGATCATTCCAATCAAAATGGTTTAGGAGCACAAATAGCCACAGAGAGGAGGTGGGGTGTCATGCGCATGTGCAGATACGCGTACTCCTCACAGTTCCTTAAAGAACTGTGTCCCATTGAGGCTTGGAACATTTCGGTCTAGTATAGGCATAAGCTCTGACATTCAGACAATTTCCTTCTCAATATTATCTACCTGGAATCCCTATATGCTCTCAGTCATCTGTCTAAACGTCTGGTGACCTGCATATTGATTCATCTTTGTTCATGCACAACTTTGGTGCACTACTCCACTCTTTCTCCTTGATGGAATACGAAATTTTGGAAAACAAAATGGACATAAGATACATTGACTATATCATTTCCAAATATGTTTCGAACACTCAAATAAGGTAGCATAATACTTGTTGTTCTTGACCTTATTTGTCATAATCTTTCTAAATGTAGAGAGTTTAACATGGATACTTCGACATCATCTTGTATACTCGGTCAACATGGTTAAACTGCTTCGTTCATATCTTTGTTCTCATTTGACGAAACCACTAAGTGAAATTGAGATTTACAGGCCGCTTCTCATATGACCGCGGCTCATCGAAACATTGCTTTCACATACTGGATAATATGTTTGAAAGTAATAGGTTCCTGATTGAACCGGGTTACAGAGTATGCCGCGATATGGTGCTCTTGCTCAGCCAGTCAGACGAGCATGAAAGTAAGCCAGGATGCCCGGATTTGGCTTTACAGAGTCCAAATGCGAGAAAGTCGGATAAATATACATGTATCATCGGAAAATGAGAAAACTGAAATAATAATTATTATATATAATTATTTTTTATTGAAGTTTTTTGACGTTTCGTAGAGGGCTCTATCCGTGTTATCAAGAAATAGTTAAAGCAACATCTATGCTCGCGTGGACACCGTGTAGAACAAGCCCTTCACTGTGTTCGTATTATATGTGAAATTTACGAGACGGAGATACATGTACATCATACGCAATAAAACAACTGTTCGGGAATACTCGCACTGCTGGGGATTTGCTGATATGAACATCATGACGTTTTGCCGGTATCATTAAAAAACATTGATCCTTTTTCTATCAAGAATCTAACTCGTGCTGATCGCTACTTGGATTTGATGTTATTAATGTATTTAGAGTGTGGACGTGGATATTCTGTATGGACGATGGTTTTCTACTGAATGTTGGATTTGACGCTTGTTTTCATAGATACAAATTATTATAGATGATGACGATTTATCCTATCCTTTATAGTGTGTCATGAAATGGAAGCGTCCAGGTAAGTTGGTGTCCCGAAACACCTATGAAATATTCAAAGGGGATTGGACATGCTGAAGTTCCACCTCAGCTTTAACAAACATCGATTCAACGCATTGAATGTCATTGAATGTTGTAGTAAGGGGAATCCATGCGAAAAGAGCAGCGCTTCGTCAATCAAGATCTGAAATGCTCTGTTTTATTTGTCGCTGCGCACATATGCAGATGTGAGGAAACTCCATTGAGTTTATAAAGCTCGTGACATTAAAGGTCAAATCGCAAGAAGTATAAGATCTTTTTACCCAGTAGAAGTGTGATATATTCGCTGGCCCTTATCTATTATCTGTAAGATGTGCCCATGACGTCATCAATTCTCTCCGGACGCCTTGATTGCTCGCATCGTGTCACGGAAAACATGTACGAACTCTACAGGTGTAATGCATAATTCAAATCGGGTTTTGATTCCTCAAAAGCTTTCAAATTTCTAGCATGAAAAACTCCCCTTTCCGTGGCATAATCCTAATATTCGAAAACGTTAATTCTTCAAAATACAACTTTTTATACGAGAAGTTTTATTAGAATACCTGGTTCGTTGCTTGTTGTTACACTGATCAGCTTATAGCGCCGTAAACTAAAGAAATACACATATCTGTAGCTGCTTATCCTGGTAATCCTTTTTCTCGGTCAATAATCTCACAGTCGATGACTGTGTTTGCATACCATCAATGAGATCAAGAACAGGAGGTCACAACAGATTTCAAATCACTTTTCGTCCGTGGTCCGTCGTCCGTCCGTCGTCCGTCCGTCCGTCCGTCGTCCGTCGTCAGTCCGTCCGTAAACAATTCTTGTTACCGCGATTTCTCAGGAAAAGATACCTTTTTTGGTCCGATTCGAAAATCTAATATGGCCACCAGGCAGCCATCTTTGATTTCCCGATGAAACTTTGTTATCGCGATTTCTCAGGAATTACTGCATGGATCTTTCTCAAATTTGGTACACAGGTTCCCCTTGGGGTCTAGTTGTGCAAGATATCTTTTTCGATCCGATTCGAAAATTCAATATGGCCACCAGGCAGCCATCTTTGATTTCCCGATGAAACTTTGTTATCGCGATTTCTCATGAATTACTGCATGGATCTTTCTCAAATTTGGTACACAGGTTCCCCTTGGGGTCTAGTTGGGCAAGATACCTTTTTGGGTCCGATTCGAAAATCCAATATGGCCACAAGGCGGCCATCTTGGATTTCCCCATGAAACTTTGTTACCGCGATTTCTCAGGAACTACTTCATGGATCTTTCTCAAATTTGGTACACATGTTCCCCTTGGGGTCTAGTTGTGCAAGGTACCTTTTTTGGTCCGATCCGAAAATCCAATATGGCCACCAGGCAGCCACATTTGATTTCCCGATGAAACTTTGTTATCGCGATTTCTCAGGAATTACTGCATGGATCTTTCTTAAATTTGGTACACAGGTTCCCCTTGGCGTCTAGTTGTACAAGATACGTTTTCTGGCCTGATTTGCAAATCCAATATGGCCACCAGGCAGCCATCTTGGATTTCCCGATGAAACTTTGTTATCGTGAATTCTCAGGAAGTACTGCATGGATCTTTCTCAAATTTGGTACACAGGTTCACCTTGGGGTCTAGTTGTGCAAGATACCTTTTTGGGTCCGATTCGAAAATCCAATATGGCCACAAGGCGGACATCTTGGATTTCCCGATGAAACTTGGTTATCGTGAATTCTCAGGAAGTAGTGCATGGATCTTTCTCAAATTTGGTACACAGGTTCCCCTTGGGATCTAGTTGGGCAAGATACCTTTTCGGGTCCGATTCGAAAATCCAATATGGCCACAAGGCGGCCATCTTGGATTTCCCCATGAAACTTTGTTACCGCGATTTCTCAGGAACTACTTCATGGATCTTTCTCAAATTTGGTACACAGGTTCCCCTTGGGGTCTAGTTGTGCAAGGTACCTTTTTTGGTCCGATTCGAAAATCCAATATGGCCACCAGGCAGCCACCTTTGATTTCCCGATGAAACTTTGTTATCGTGATTTCTCAGGAATTACTCCATGGATCTTTCTTAAATTTGGTACACAGGTTCCCCTTGTGGTCTAGTTGTGCAAGATACGTTTTCTGGTCTGATTTGCAAATCCAATATGGCCACCAGGCAGCCATCTTGGATTTCCCGATGAAACTTTGTTATCGTGAATTCTCAGGAAGTACTGCATGGATCTTTCTCAAATTTGGTACACAGGTTCACCTTGGGGTCTAGTTGTGCAAGATACCTTTTCTGATCCGATTCGAAAATCCAATATGGCCACCAGGCAGCCATTTTGGATTTCCCCATGAAACATAGTTATCATCATTTCTCAGGAAGTACTACAGGTTCCCCTTGGGGTCTAGTTGTGCAAGATACGTTTTGTGGTCTGATTTGCAAATCCAATATGGCCACCAGGCAGCCATCTTGGATTTCCCGATGAAACTTTGTTATCGTGAATTCTCAGGAAGTACTGATGGATCTTTCTCAAATTTGGTACACAGGTTCACCTTGGGGTCTAGTTATGCAAGACACCTTTTTCGGTCCGATTTGAAAATCCAATATGGTCACCAGGCGACCATCTTGGTTTTCCCCATGAAACTTTATCGTGATTTCTCAGGAACTACTGCATGGATCTTTCTCAAATTTGGTACACAGGTTCCCCTTGGGTTTAGTTGTGCAAGATACCATTTCTGGTCGATTCGAATATCCAATATGGCCACAAGGCGGCCATCTTGGATTTCCCAATGAAACTTTGTTATCGTGATTTCTGAGGAACTACTGCTTGGATGTTTCTCAAATTTGGTACACAGGTTCCCCTTGGGGTCTAGTTGTGCAAGATACCTTTTCTGGCCCGATTCGAAAATCCAATATGGCCACCAGGCAGCCATCTTCGATTTCCCGATGAAACTTTATCGTGAATTCTCAGGAAGTACTGCATGGATCTTTCTCAAATTTGGTACACAGGTTCCCCTTGGGGTCTAGTTGTGCAAGATACCTTTTCTGGTCCGATTCGAAAATTCAATATGGCCACCAGGCAGCCATCTTGGATTTCCTCATGAAACACTGTTATCGTGATTTCTCAGGAACTACTGCATGGATCTTTCTCAAATTTGGTACACAGGTTCCCCTTGGGGTTTAGTTGTGCAAGATACCATTTCTGGTCGATTCGAATATCCAATATGGCCACAAGGCGGCCATCTTGGATTTCCCAATGAAACTGTGTTATCGTGATTTCTGAGGAACTACTGCTTGGGATGTTTCTCAAATTTGGTACACATGTTCCCCTTGGGGTCTAGTTGTGCAAGATACCTTTTCTGGTCCGATTCGAAAATCCAATATGGCCACCAGGCAGCCATCTTCGATTTCCCGATGAAACTTTATCGTGAATTCTCAGGAAGTACTGCATGGATCTTTCTCAAATTTGGTACCCAGGTTCCCCTGGGGGTCTAGTTGTGCAAGATACATTTCTGGTCCGATTCGAAAATTCAATATGGCCACCAGTTTCCTCATGAAACATTGTTATCGTCATTTCTCAGGAAGTACTACATGGATCTTTCTCAAATTTGGTACACATTTTTCCCTTGCGGTCTAGTTGTGCAAGATACCCTTTTCGGTCCGATTTGAAAATCCAATATGGTCACCAGGCAGCCATCTTAGTTTTCCCCATGAAACTTTATCGTGATTTCTCAGGAAGTACTGCATGGATCTCTCTCAAATTTGGTCCACTTGTGCAAGATACTTTTTTCGGTCCGATTCGAAAATCCAATATGGCCACCAGGCGGCCATTGTGAATTTCCCCATAAAATTTTGTTATCTTGAATTCTCAGAACTGATGCATGGATCTTTGTCAAATTTGGTATACAGCTTTCTCTTGTGGTCTAGTTGTGCAAGGTAGCTTTTCTGGTCCGATTCCAAAATCCAATATGGCCACCAGGTGGCCATCTTAGTTTTCCCCATGAAACTTTATCGTGATTTCTCAGGAACTACTGCATGGATCTTTCTCAAATTTGGTACACAGTTTTCCCTTGGGGTCTAGTTATGCAAGACACCTTTTTCGGTCCGATTTGAAAATCCAATATGGCCATCAGGCGACCATCTTGGTTTTCCCCATGAAACTTTATCGTGATTTCTCAGGAACTACTGCATGGATCTTTCTCAAATTTGGTACACAGGTTCCCCTTGGGGGTTAGTTGTGCAAGATACCATTTCTGGTCGATTCGAATATCCAATATGGCCACAAGGCGGCCATCTTGGATTTCCCAATGAAACTTTGTTATCGTGATTTCTGAGGAACTACTGCTTGGATGTTTCTCAAATTTGGTACACAGGTTCCCCTTGGGGTCTAGTTGTGCAAGATACCTTTTCTGGCCCGATTCGAAAATCCAATATGGCCACCAGGCAGCCATCTTCGATTTCCCGATGAAACTTTATCGTGAATTCTCAGGAAGTACTGCATGGATCTTTCTCAAATTTGGTACACAGGTTCCCCTTGGGGTCTAGTTGTGCAAGATACCTTTTCTGGTCCGATTCGAAAATTCAATATGGCCACCAGGCAGCCATCTTGGATTTCCTCATGAAACACTGTTATCGTCATTTCTCAGGAAGTACTACATGGATCTTTCTCAAATTTGGTACACAGTTTCCCCTTGGGGTCTAGTTGTGCAAGATACCCTTTTCGGTCCGATTTGAAAATCCAATATGGCCACCAGGCAGCCATCTTAGTTTTCCCCATGAAACTTTATCGTGATTTCTCAGGAAGTACTGCATGGATCTGTCTCAAATTTGGTACACAGGTTCCCCTTGTGGTCCAGTTGTGTAAGATACTTTTTTCGGTCCGATTCGAAAATCCAATATGGCCACCAGGCGGCCATTGTGAATTTCCCCATAAAATTTTGTTATCTTGCATTCTCAGGAACTGATACATGGATCTTTGTCAAATTTGGTACACAGGTTTCTCTTGTGGTCTAGTTGTGCAAGGTAGCTTTTCTGGTCCGATTCCAAAATCCAATATGGCCACCAGGTGGCCATCTTGGATTTTCCCATGAGACTTTGTTATTGCGATTTCTCAGGAACTATTGCATGGATCTTTTTCAAATTTGGTACACAGGTTCCCCCTGGTGTCTAGTTGTTCAAGATACCTTTTCTGGTCTGATTCGAAAATCCAATATGGCCTCCAGGCGGTCATCTTTGATTGCCCCATGAAACTTTGTTATCGTGATTTCTCAGGAAGTACTTCATGGATGTTTCTCAAATTTGGTACATAGGTTCCCCTTGGGGTCTAGTTGTGCAAGATACCTTTTTCGGTCCGATTCGAAAATCCAATATAGCCACCAGGCGGCCATTTTGAATTTCCCCATGAAATGTTATCATGATTTCTCAGGAAGTGCTGCATAGATCTTTCTCAAATTTGGTATACATGTTCCCCTTGTGGTCCAGTTGTGCAAGATACCTTTTTGGTCCGATTCGAAAATCCAAGTTACGCTTCAAATTAATACTGTATTCCCGAGTTGTGACGTTGCACCACAAGAGTCGGCTTATCAAACGATGGGGCATATTCTGTATATTGACTATAGAGAATATCCATACATTCCCCTTCTATATCGAGGAGTTCAAATGATTCCGAATTAAAATGTATTTCTTCAAATTTTAAATCAGTTTACTTTAGTCCATGCCGTTGCAAGTGAACTGCCCCACCGTTTTGTCTGCCGAAGGGACGTCACTCTTGTGAAACAACGTCACAACTCGACAACTGTAGACTACTGCGTGTTTCGATCCAAGGGAGATAATCAGGGCTCATGCCAAAGTGTCAAAGAGATTAGTCTTCGCTTCCAGTACCCAATGATGAAACGTGCAAAAAAAAAAAAAAATACTACAAAACGAAGACGAAGGATCCTCCGGACATTCACTTTCAGACTAACTTTGCTCATTTCACTTGTACTATAACAACCGACATCAAGTACAGTTTCTAGAAATCTTGAAACTCCTGAACCTTAGATAGATAATATCTTGGTGTTTTCCAGTCTCCCTTTTTCGATCTTTTTCGCTCAAATTCGAAATTCTGCAAACAAAATTACAAATCAATCGTTTGTTCTTAGTAACAATGGACAAAAAGATCCTCTTGTCTTTAGCTTACAATTATCAGACAATGGTGAGCGTCAAGATCCTTCAGGATCTCTCGTTTACCAAGGTCTTTGTTGCCTGTGAATAATTCAGATCGGCAACGTGAGGTCAATCCACTCAAAATGGTCTAGGAGCACAAATAGCCACAGGGAGAGGTGGGGTGTTATGCGCATGTGCAGATACGCGCCCTCTTCACAATTCCTTTAAGAACTGTGCCCCACTTCTAAATATGTTTCGAGCAATCAGATAAAGTTGCGTAACATCTGTTGTCGTTGGCCTTATTTGTCATTCTGGAATAATCCCGCTTAACATGGATACTTCGACACCATCGTTTAACCCTGCCAAGCTTGTGCTCCCCCCCCCCCCCTTTGATTTGATTTCTGAGAGTATTAGGTTCGTGATTGAACCTGATTCGAAGTTTTAAGTAAGATACACTCTTAAAACGCAAATGTTAGATATAACATCTAGAGGGTTGGAGGAGGGAAAACATTTAGAAAGTGTTGGATGCAACAGCTTAAAATGTTGCATTTAACAATTAAAAGTGGTGAATACAACACCTTCTAAATATTTTCCCTCCTCCAACCCTCTAGATGTTAAATTCAACATTTGTGTTTTGAGAGTGTATATAGAGGATTTTACACTAATGGCTATTTAATATGGAAGTTATGACACTAGTTGAGTGGAGTGTAATATTCTACTTATCACATACTATTTCTAAACAAATTATAACGCAGTAATTCGAAGATTTCATCATCAAATCTGTCTCAGATTTTCTTTCTTGTTTCCTTCCCAGCGGAAAAACGACAGCCTCAAAAGTTGCTGTGGACACCAAGTCTATAAATAGTTAACAAACAAACAGAGTTTGACCACCTCGCTGGTCAGTTTTCAATGAATTTCAAAATTATTGCAGACCATATCACACCAGGTTGCAACAATTGTAACTTGTTAATTAACCGTTCTTCATATATTCTATATTTTGGGTTATGTCATGCCATGAGTTACACTCGTGATTGCTGCATGTTAGAATGCGCGCGACATGTTGGCGAGTCCTCAGCGAGATGACGACACGCTAGGCTGACAATATCATTTTGAATACGTAATCCGTTTGGAAATCTCTAAGCATCCAGCTATATTGCGAGGAATAAGCAAACACCGGGAAGATTTCATACAGACATTGTATGAAAGAATGAACAAGCGTTTATTTTCGATATCTGACGAGTAAGGTACACAATAAATGGAAGGCTGGTTCGGTTCGCCAAACAATGAGAGACTGCACGAGTATTCTGCAAACTATGAAGCTGAAAACAGTCGAAATAATGTATTGCCGATCACTGCTGTTTGTATGGTTATTAACAATAATATCTTGTAATATCTAACGATTATTTTGCAGATATCCATGTTTTTGTTGCACTTTTAATCATAGTATTTCGTAGCAAAATGTTATCATTGTGTTAAATAGTTCAGTGACGTTGTCACGAGGCGTAGTAATTTATTCTCTTACGCTAGAAGTATTATCCAGTCGGCGTATTTGAAGGTGTGTGCATACATATTCAATTATGGTTTCTTTTAGTGGCATTTAGAAGTTGGGAAGTATATAAATAAACAAATTGCTTATGGATAACAACTTCTATTTATTCAGGACGACGTTTCGATATAGGTACTATAGTATTGTTCTCAAGTCAAAGTCAAGTTGACTTGAGAACGATACTGGTACCTGTATTGAAACGTCTTTCTGAATAAAGTAGAAGTTGTTATCCATAAGCAATTTGTTTATTTATCAACTTCCCAACTTCTAAATGCCACTAAAAGAAACCATAATTGAATATGTATGCACCTTGGTGCATAACACCTTCAAATACGCCGACTGGATAATACTTGTAGCGTAAGAGAAAAAATTACGACGCCTCGTGACGACGTCGTGACGTCTGTTTACATATTCAATTAGGCAATATTTTTTTGGACCATTGATATAGTAATATGTATGCATGCCTTTTAACTCTTTCATGTTGTGATCCTAAATTTAGTAGTTCTCTGACTGTATGGTCAAGGTATTAATCTTGGATTCTTTCTGTCTTTTACACCGTGCGCCATTCGGAATAAAACTACGGTCCGAGAAATCGGTACCTGTGACAGTGCACCAAGCGTACATGTATTATGGTAGGGCGACAGGCTTCATCTCAATCATATTAAATTTTTGTTATGAAGGTTTTATATTGTTATATTTGAGTTTTAGATTTGTCTGTGAAGATTTATGGGCTATTGATAAATTGAAGGATATAGAGTGAAATATCCTCTGTATTGTCCTTTTACGTGACGTAATTATGTATGCCTTTGTCCATGCGGGGCGTGACTACCTGCTATGGGGGTCTAATGACATTGCCAGTGTCAAGTGAGATCGGCATTTGGTGTTCTTCAAGTAATCTGTAATCATTTAACTGAGCGAGCTGTTGTGTCATTTTGGTTTCAGATATTCGTACTCACTTTTAAGATCTGTGATTGTCGCATATTTCAAAGTCAACTTCGCCTTGAACGGTTTCATTACATTTCACGCGCTAAAAGTTGATGGTTATTAAAGCCCACAATATAACAGTCTTATATTAGTAGTAACCTAACCGCATTTCGACGCGCATTGGTGTCAGTGCGCATGCGCGAGAAAGTGGTGTGCACAGAAATGAGGTGTGCGCAGGAGTGTTCTGCGCAAGTGTATGACGTCACTTCTGGTCTGGATGAATAGGGCGTGACCTTGGGGGCATGGGTTTCTCCGCGGTGATGCGGTCTGGCGGTGATGCGGTCTGCCTCCGCGGACCGAAAGTAGTCCCAAAACCGTGGGTTTCCGTGAGAATGTTCGGCAATCTGTAGGGACCGCTAATGGACCGATTGGGTCGAGTGAGGTATCAATGTAAAGCCTACGTGAGGGAGTATCCAACGGGCTGGGTGTGATGTGGAACTGACGTCATTCTGTGCATGCGCAGTAGAGAAAGGGTATGGAAATATACGTTTTGGGGTCTAGGTGGGCCACTAATGGGCCGATGGAGTCGTATGAGGTATCAATGTGAAGCATTCGTGAGGGAGCATCCACCTGGACTAGTGTGTCGTTCGTTGTCAACATTCTGCGCATGCGCAGACAGGGAATTGTGGAACAAGGGTATGGAAATAGACGTTTTGGGGTCTAGGTGAGCCACTAATGGTCCGATGGAGTCGAGTGATGTATCAATGTGAAGCATTCGTGAAGGAGCATCCGCCTGGACTAGTGTGTCGTTCGTTTTCGCCGTTCTGCGCATGCGCAGACAGGGAATTGTGGGAAAAGCGTATGGAAATATTCGTGTTGGGGTCTAGATGGGTCACTAGTGGGCCGATTGGATCGAGTGAGGTAACAATGTGAAGCATATGTAAGCGGGCATACGCCTGGACTAGTGTGTCGTTCGTGTTCAACATTCTGCTGCGCAGGTCACCTGGTTTGGTGGGTGGTATGTGACGTCATTTCCGGTTTTCAGAATGACCTCCGAACACAGAAAAGTTCTAATTTTTTCCTTAGACGTATGGAATGCATGTACTAGAACATCCGGGACCTCTTCAACATCCGGGAGATTTTCAACATCCGGGCCACCCGTAACAGAGGTGTGTTGATATCGGCCACGATGTGGTTGTCGACCATGTCTGAGTAGACGTAGAGTCCGTACATACCCGACTTCATATCCATCGGGATCTGGCCTTGGTGGGCGGTGGGACCAGCGAACGTCTGTAGATCGAAACCCAGCATTTGCTGTAGGATAGGACTCAGTACTACACTCACGTTGGCGGTGAGATGATCTGTGCCTTGTCGTTGTGCTCTGCATGAACTCCTTGAGAGTATCGTATTGGCCTTCGGGGAGGGTGAGTCGGGTGTCTTTGCCTTCGTAGGTCATCTCGTACCACACTTCATTGGCTCGCACGTTGTACCACGAGTAAAGGTATATCCACGAGGCCAGCGTCCAGGTAAATGCAACGGTTGCGGTAACTGGGTCACGTACTTGGCCAAGATGTTGTCAGGAAACACACGAACTGTTACTGGGTAGGGTGAGGTAAAACATGGCGACTGAGCTGTCCAGCTGCTGCTGTTGGTTTTAATAGGTGTTCCAGGTCGTGTTCGTCGCGGTGACTTGCTACGTGTCACGGCTCTGGAGATGTGGGGTGTCTTGATCAAGGGTGGTTTTTTAAAGGCGTGAAAAGAAGGTGCCCTTTGTGGTGGTGTTTTGGGGGTGACTCCGGTTCCCACTCGGCTTCCCAAGAAGGTAGTGGGCCACTCGGCGATTGCTGGGTCCGCTGCATCCAGGCCCAGCGTTGGGGGTTCCCCACCAATTCCTGTGGTACATGCATGTCTTTCCAACCTTGAGCGAAGATCCGCGAGGATCCATGTGCGACCTGCGTTGACGCATCAGGTCATTCACTAAATCCGTCATGTGGGTACCGGGGACCACCTGATTCTGTACCAGTAGTTCGCCTTTATCATTCCAAGTCATGTTAGGATTCTGTTTCATCCGTTGTAATACCAGGCCAGCTTGTTTCTTGGGCGATGCAGGTACACTTTTCAGGACTTCGTCTTCCACCCACTGTGGGGCTGTGGGTGGTACCCCTGGTAATGGCGGCTGTTGGAGCCGTGCTGAGGTCGGCGGTGTGTCGCGTGGTGGTGGTGGTGGTGGTGGTGGTGCTGGGGTAGAGAGGGTTTTGTATTGGTCCATGAACGTCATGTACCGTTGAAGCCTCTCATTGTACCGTTGTACTTTCTCACTGTAGCTTAACCCCGGTCGTTGTAAGATCTGTTGCATCTCTTCACCGAGGGTGTTTATGGTCTTCACCGTAGGTGGGACAGGGTAGGGCGACTGGAGGTTTTGAAGGAGCCGTGGTTCGACGAGGACCATTTTTCTCATGTGGTTCATTGTCGGCCGAAGAGTCCACCCAATACTGGACCCAACACGGAAGCGGCCAACGGTGCTAAGATTGCCCCGAGAAAGCCACCTTTCTGTAACACCTTTTTCTTTTGTATTTGAGAGATTCGCTTCTGGGTTAGGGTTCGGAGACCTGTCTTATGCTTGGTCAACTTGGTCTTCTGAGCCGGAGTCAGTGGTACGTTGCCTTTTAACAGGTTGTACCCTGTCTCGCACAGACAGCGTACAAGGTCAGGGTCCGCACCGCGTACAATGGTTCGGACCAACTCGGGTGGAGCCGTCTTCAGTACACGGAGCGTCGGGGCGTGCTTCCGTACTCGCGCAGACATCATGTACAACTAATGCTAGAATCCACAACTCTACTCTTTTTATCTATCTACCTCCTGAATATCGAACAGAGACAAAGTCAACCATGCTGTGGTATTAATTATTTTTATTATCCCCATCATCAAACACACACACACTTCAGCTGGGGGAGCCACTGTGGGTGTGTTTACATTATTTTTGCATGTACACGTGGTGGGTCTCTCCGGGAAAGATGCCTGTCCGTAGTCGAAGGTGGTCGGGGGTGGCTTGCTTGAGGTCGAAGAGCATATACCCGTGCTGAGGGGTTGTCTCATCTTTTAAGGCTTCCAATGCAAACGGTGTGCGGCCGGGATACATCTGTCTCAGTTGAGTGGTATCTCTCGGGTTTTTGAAGACCACCAGGTAGTGAGCATTTAAGATGCTGTTCCGATGTTCTTTGTTTTTACTGAACAGATTATGCACAATGTAGATGATGCTGAGCCGTCGATGATGGCTGCCTTTGGTAAAGAGTTGGGTGACCCGCGCATCCGTCTCCGCCATGAGATCATCCAGAACCACCAAGGTGTCCGGTTCCAAATCGGCCAGGTTAGGTAGGCCTTCCACGAACGTGATGTGGGGCATTGCTGCATACGCTGCCTGCCATTCTCCATAACACCACACGACTCGGGCAATGGGTGGTGTGATCATGCTGTCGGCGTGTTGAAGGAGCTTCCTGACGAAGTGCGTTTTGCTGGAACCCGTCGGTCCTGCGATGACGCAAGTGAAGGGATGCTGCCACCGAGGGCCCATGGTTAGAGGTGTACCCGCTGTCGTGGTAACCCGCTCTTGTAAATTTGGTACGAGTGAACTGGAGTGGTGGTGGTGGGTACAACGTCGGTCGTCGTTGTCTGTTCACTGTGAGGGATGAAATCCGGTGGGTTTTCAGACGTAGTGGGTGTACTTGGTGTAGGTGTTGACTGTATACTCGGTGTGGAGCTCGATGTGGCTTGTACACGTGGTGTGGTGGTGGTGATGACTGGGCTCGTTTCGATCACGGAGGTGACTGGTGCTATCTGTAGACTGGTTTTACTGATGGCTGGAGTTCTAAGTTGGTTAAGTAGAGTGCTGACATAGGCTACGTCGTAAAATACACCTCCGTACAACACACTCAGCAGGGTTAGCAATATCACCACATGCGCTTTGCGCGTTTTGGGAGACGCTGTGTTCAGAGGCAGCTGCTGTTTGTCCATAGCACCGTGGTCGAACGTGGTATGAAGGATGACGGTAGTGGTGTCTGGCTTTATAGTCGTTTCACCTGGTTGGCCGCGACCCAGGAATTGAAGGAACTGGGCCAGCCTTGCCATTTGACGAAATGAAACAGTTTGCCACGCCGACGTTCCGTTTTCAAAATCTGCTCCACGGTGTAGTAGTCTTGCTGTGTTTTTACGACAGGCTGTAATTCCGTCTCGTAAAACGTCCCTAGCAACGGTCCCCTTTGAAGATCTTCCAGTTCATAGACACGCTGCTGTCGGGGTAGGCGCCGTTTAATCAGGAAATGCTCATCGCTCCAGTTGGGCAAGTAACTTTTCTCAAATTGACCTTTGACTTTACTGGTCCGTACAGGGTCCCCGACCTTGAACACCTCCTTCGGCGTTCGCTGCGATTGCCTGGGGTACAAGACACGCCGGACTTGGGCTTCATTGCGTTGGGTCACGGAAATGGGGGCTCTCTCTATACTCCGGTGATAGGCTCGATTGTAACCAATCACAAGTTTCGGGAGAACATCGATGTACCGCCTTGTATTCTTATAGGTGAAATATTTATACATGCGGCCTTTGAATGTCCTGTTGAACCTTTCCACAACGGAAGCCTTGGTTTCGTTGTACGTATGAAAGAAAAACACCTTCTGGGCTTTCAGAAACTGTTGGAACGGTCTGTTGAGGAATTCCGTGCCGTCGTCGGTTTGCAAATACAAAGGTTTGCGCCCGGTCTTGAAGATGTCCTTGAACGCCGCTATGAGATTCGCCCCCGTTTTCGTCCGGATGGGTACCACCCACGCATACTTCGATAGGATATCGATGCACGTCAAGATATACCGATTTCCATCGTTGTGTTTGGCAAAGGCGCTCATATCGACCAAATCCGCTTGCCACTGGGCATCTATTCCTCCTACGATGACCCGGTTCCGTAGAAAATGGTGACGGGCAGATCGATGTAAGATATAGGTGTCTTGTTTTCTTAACCAATCTCGGACTTGGGCACGTTGTATCCCCTGGGGTTTGGCCGCTCGATAGAGAGCCGTCAATGCACTATAGGCCGCCGGACTGTCGGGACTGTAGTATAAGTTATCCAACACCTTCTCCCAGCTCTTCATGGTGACAAATGATGATGGACCCTGGCTCTATCGTTTATTTATAACGGGTACATCTTGGGCCGGAGTTTCTTTCTGATTTTCTTCGTTGGCTTCTGCCAGCACATTGTTCATGGTAAATGACCAGTCCAACTCGTCTGATGATCGCTTGATAAGCACTTGATCCACATCTGCCACGGCATCTTCCAATGCAGACCATAGATCAGGGTGAAGGGTAAAATGCATTGTACCTCCATCTAGCCGAGCCAATTGAGCAAAGAAAGGGACGCGTCGGATGTACACATCGTGACACAAGTGAATGAGGTCGCCATCCAGTTCACCAGACAACACCCGTTTGAATTTGGTCCAGCCCTCCCGAGACAAACGAATGTGAGCCGGGCACGGTTGTGTAGGGTCCGCATCACAGATGTCGTCCACCTCCTCCATGATATCGACCTTATCCGCGTAAACGTGCAGGAAGGCCTCGGGGGTCAAGCTGAGAAACTCTCGTCTTGTATGCTCCGTCATGGTCAGTACGTGAATGGTACCAGATTTGACTGTCTCTCGTATTTATAGGGAGAACCCCGTGAGATCAAAGGATCGGGTGGTCATGTCACTGGGCTGACTGAGTCTAGCCGGATAATCAATGGCATCGTCGTCTGCCTCCGCTTCATTACTAGACATTTGTTCATTGGGTTCTGCCGCCGCTTCTCTCAGGGCACGAGCCCACTCCAACTGAACAGCTGACCGCTCGTCCGGTGTAAACAGCTGGTCCACGATAGGCACCACTTTCTCGAAGGCTGTCCACAGATGGGGGTCTAGGGTGAAGCCTCGCGTAGGGTCTTGGTAACGGCCCAGGCGTGGGAAGAAGGGTCCACGGTGTACGTAGATGGCATTGTCTATGTGGATGAGGTTTCCGTCGAGCTCATCGCTCAACACCCGTTTAAATTTGGTCCAGCCGTCACGGTGTAGCGTAACCGTATTCGATACGGTCTCAGAGCGCGACCAGCAAACATCACCACGGTCTTCCACGAGGGTGAATTTATCTTCATAGACGTGTAACCCCACCCGGAGTGTAAGGGGAAGGATGGCTCGTAGGACTGGTGACATGGTTGACCCAATGACGAACGGTGAATGACACACCCTCTGACTGTCTCTCGTATTTATGGTCAGATCCCTCAGTGACATGGTTGACGCAATGACGATCGGTGAATGACGCGCACTGTGACTGACCCTCGTATTTATGGTGAGGTCCCACTATCAATGCCACAGCGTCAGGGTCAATAGGGCACAGACCATTACTAGACCAACCAGCCGTAGCTGGTTCCGGCGTGAGCGCTCGTGGTCCATAGCCCGGGCATCAAGGATGGCTGTCATAGTCCAGTAGTGGTGAGTGATAGCACACCTCTCCATCGTGTGCACTCTGTCGAGGACCGCTTCTGTGAACTCTTTCAGGATCTGGCGTCGCCCCTCGTTGTCGTCACCATCTGCAAACATGGACCGAACCACTGCTCGGTAACCCGTGAGTGAATTAACCACGGTGGCATGCTGTAAAATGCGAGTGGCATAGGGCTGGCTCTCCGTCATGGCTCTGCGACCGTAGAAATGAAGGTGTGAGGCGCAGAGAGACGTGTTTTATAGACCATGTCACACATGCGTAACTATACGTAGCTCTACGGGTGTAGTCCGTGATACGTACTATTCTGATTGGTTAGTCCAAAAAAGAGAGCAACAACAACAAAGATTACAGGTCAATCCTTTTATTATGCGTGAATCGGGCGTGACCTGGGTAGGAAACATGATAGGAATGCATGTAGTGACCTGTCTGTGGGGTTTTTCCCGCCAGAATTTCGCTGACGTCCGCGCCTCCGTCCGGGTACTTCTATGTAGGTGTATAAAAGTGGGAATTTTTAGGGCATTGCTGCATTCATTGGCCTGCTTGACCTGACCAGCCTGAGCCTGCCTGACCAGCCTGAGCCTATCTGACGAGATGAGCTACTTGCCTGAGCCTCACCAGTGCAACCTCACTAGCCTGATGTTCACTTGCACAACTTGCCAGAAGCAGTTTACTCGTCTAAATAATTTACGACGCCACGAGACCTCCACCCACAACAATGCATGGTATACTTGTATAACCTGCGCCACGAAGGCTCATTCCACGAGGGGACGACGGAACAACGTAACGATTGGGACGACAAACGACCCAGTCTGTTAAGACGGCATCAGCGTTTGATTCATGCCCCGTCTCTAGTGTTTGGGCGACAACTTCCCACTAAAGAGGCACCCAGGAGGGTCAGACCCAGTAAAGATGAGCCCGTAGAGACGAATGCCACTGGTGATGCGATCACAGAGAGCCCGACTATACCCACAGTTCAGAAGAGCCTAGATATCCAGCCAGTCCCTAGCATTACTGTTGCCAGTCATACGCCTGACGACATCGAACATTTTCTGGAAGATGCAGTGGATGTTCCTAGAGATCTGTTACAGGACGCCCATCCAGTGAGCGACATTTATCGGCGCCAATGGCCCATGATACGGCACGTTTTCCACCGTGATCGCCCCATTCCAGATATCTACAATTTCCCACTGATCGACCTCACCCGTCTACGCAGCTACGTGGAAGCCATCTTCAATGACCAAGCTACGGTCTTCAAATTGAATGTCGCTTTAGAGTACATCTTACGTCACAAAGAGACGGACCAGTTACGGTATTATTATGCCAGTAATAACAGCCATGTGTTTCACCAGCCGTTCACCATCATTAACCGGGCGTCGCTAGAGACGATGCTGGACACCGTGGATCCATTGAGATGGGCACATCGTCAACAGCCCAACACACAATGGGTCGTAGAGAGGGTAACCAATGCTACGTTCTTCGTTACCAAGCTGACCGACCACCCCCATCGGCTGAATGCGTCACCCTTGCACTGATGCGATCGTTGACTTGAGCTCAGTAAACACTTGTACCTAATGTGACGGTGCGTTAAATAATAAAACATGGTGTTTGATATTTCAATTTGTTTTGCTATGAACATACTAAACATTCCCAGGGCGGCTCCCCCAGCATGGGTATGATGTAACATTGGGGATAATAAACTGTATGAACATTGCTGAACTTGTTGTTATTCACGACAACCGCTTTCCGCTATACATGGATAAAATATATACCCCGATGTGATATAGTGCCCTTGCACACTTTCGGATAACCCGCGCGCGCGCTCACTCGGCCGGATAACCCGCGCGCGCTGCGGCCGGGCCGGGCCGTGGAAAACCCGGATGTTGAAGAGGTCCCGGATGTTGAAAAGCTCCCGGATGTTGAAGAGGTCCCGGATGTTCTAGTACATGCATTCCATACGTCTAAGGAAAAAATTAGAACTCTTCTGTGTTCGGAGGTCATTCTGAAAACCGGAAATGACGTCACATACCACCCAACAAACCACGTGACCTGCGCAGCAGGATGTTGAACACGAACGACACACTAGTCCAGGCGGATGCCCCCTCACATATGCTTCACATTGATACCTCACTCGATCCAATCGGCCCGCTAGTGACCCACCTAGACCCCAACACGTCTATTTCCATACGCTTTTCCCACAATTCCCTGTCTGCGAACGCGCAGAACGTCGAAAACGAACGAAACACTAGTCCAGGTGGATGCTCCTTCACGAATGCTTCACATTGATACCTCACTCGACTCCATCGGACCATTAGTGGCTCACCTAGCCCCCAAAACGTCTATTTCCATACCCTTGTCCCACAATTCCCTGTCTGCGCATGCGCAGAATGTTGACAACGAACGACACACTAGTCCAGGTGGATGCTCCCTCACGAATGCTTCACATTGATACCTCATACGACTCCATCGGCTCATTAGTGGCCCACCTAGGCCCCAAAACGTCTATTTCCATACCCTTTCTCTACTGCGCATGCGCAGAATGACGTCAGTTCCACATCACACCCAGCCGGCTGGATACTCCCTCACGTATGCTTTACACTGATACCTCACTCGATCCAATCGGCCCACTAGTGGCCCACCTAAACGCCAAAACGTCTATTTCCGTACCCTTTTCCCACAATTCCCTGTCTGTGCATGCGCAAAATGATGGCAACGAACGATACACTAGCCCAGGTGGATGCTCCCTCACGACTGCTTCACATTGATACATCATACGACTCCATCGGCCCATTAGTGGCTCACCTAGACCCCAAAACGTCTATTTCCATACCCTTTCTCTACTGCGCATGCGCAGAATGACGTCAGTTCCACGTCACATCCAGCCCGTTGGATACTCCCGCACGTAGGCTATACATTGATACCTCACTCGACCCAATCGGTCCATTAGCGGTCCCTACAGATTGCCGAACATTCTTACGAAAACCCGCGGTTTTGGGACTACTTTCGGTCTGCGGAGGCAGATCGCATCACCGCCAGACCGCATCACCGCGGAGGAATCCATGCCCCAAGGTCACGCCCTATTCATCCAGACCACAAGCGACGTCATACACTTGCGCAGAACACTCCTGCGCTCACCTCCTCATGACCTCATTTCTGCGCACACCACTTTCTCGCGCATGCGCACTGACATCAATGCGCGTCGAAATGCGGTTAGGTTACTACTTATATTGAACTATTAATTGGATAAAGGGTATATCCAAAACCATTATATTTTGAACCTGTTTTGGGTTTTTTTTTTAATATATAACGTGTACGTATGAACGAGAGAATATAAGAAATACCCTGGGTTTCAATGGGATTTTACGGTTCAGTCAAAGCATATACTGAACATGCTATCTTAGAAAAAATTAACACAGTGAACATCCAATTTCTTGGCTTATATTTTTATCGCAAGTATTACCGATTGAAATTAGCCACAAAATGGGCCTTTCAAAATGTCGGTCTTGAGTGACAAAAGGTAACGAAATCCCTCAAATGTACAGGTCGGTTTATAAATTACCTGGTGATGTTGCCTCCAGAGTGGCACGGTGGCAGAATGTTTCAATCTCGTTGCCGTTTCACTATAATGACCCGAATAGCTGTTTGAAACATCAAAGCCGAGACACGTACAACCGAGTCGCAAAAGCGACATGTCTCAAGTAACACAGTATAAAAGACGGATAATGTTGTCTGGTGCATAGAAGCACTGGCTTCCAAAATTTATTTCTGGTCTTTAGAAATCGTGAATATATCTGTCGGAATAAACAGACCGACCAATTTAACTGAGTTACTTGCATCGTAATATAACTCTTCCAGGCCTTGGGTATTTGACTGTTTGAGGCCTGGGAAGAGACCCCACCTCCCCACTAAACATTTTTTCACTCCTTGATTCTAAAAGCCCCCAAAATATATCTTAGGGTCCGCTCTGCTAGAAGGTGCAAAAATCCAAAAAAATCAATCCTTGAACACTTCGCAGTTACGTCATATTTCATATTCTAAATATGACTTTTTGGTCGATTTTTCGGTCAGAATTCCCATTTTGTTTATTTGTGCCAGGTTCTCTGAAGTAAACTACATAGTACATTAGGGAAGAATTATCTAATGTGAAATAAAATAGCTCAAACAATCTCGAAGAAAAAGATAAAACATCACTTTTCTGGTACCCCACATGATCGCCACTTTAAATTTGCCAATGATTCATACCAAAAAAATAAACAGCAGTGTCGCCTTAAAAAAAGAGTGACATTGATGGGGCATCATTGAGGGCTCGCGTTGGAAGAAACAACAACTGTATTCTTTGTGTGACCAGAGCTATGATATCATCAAACTCATATTCTGATAAGATATTGTGTTTATATGTTCAGCCAAGGCAACACATGTGATGTTCGACTTAGATATGCGAAGATGAAACCAGGAGGAGAGAGGGGATATTATTTTTTATCTTTATGAAAATATTGAATATTGTTGGTATGTAAAACAATTTTCCTCCTTCCTCCCTGGCTGTGACCACTGTTGCGACAAATCGAGACGAGTCCAAGACTCCGTTATCTTAATAATCATCTGCGATCCGTATTCCATTTCCCGAAACGGAATGGAATTTCAACGACTCTCACTCGGAGATATTTACCGCGAGCAGATGAATGAATGATAGAATCATTTTCAAGTTACAGACATAATTTCATGTATCTAAGTCAGCAAGTATGATATATGTATGCAATATAGTACCCTTGAGAGCTGCTGCCTGTGTGCTGGATTAGACTGATGTTGCAACTTGAGTAAATTATTATTTTGGTTAATATCTGAATGTAAATGTACCATTTGGTGTAAATCTGTGATCTGGTTCACCAAAACATGAGCACATTATTGTCATGAACAATTTGCACGCCATGATAAATGGTTTCACATCAGGAATTATGATGTACCGAACATATATCTGTCTGGAATGATCACATTCATTGTTAACCTGAGGAGCAAGCTTGTCTATTGTATATGTTCCTGTCTGTAGCCTATCGTTATTGTTGGTTTACACCCGAGTTGGACTTCCATCGAAGATAAGAGAATAAAAACTGATGCAAATTGAATTTAATAGCCGATTCGTGTATTTCTGTTTCTTTCACAGGCGATCTGGCGATCTGATGAAACATGTAATGGGAGATAGACTATTTTAAATCACTTCCAAGTTTGAGACATGTTCGGACACGTATCGGTTGCGATATGTCCTAAAAGTTGGGACAAAGTCATATTTGGGCTTAGACGTTTCATTTTGAAACATGTAGTCGACCGTAGCATGTTTCAGATTGAGAGATGTACATACAACACATGTTTCACTGTGCAGGATGTCACATGTTTCAAACGGACACCTGTTTAACGACGACATGTCCATATTGAAACATCATTAACACATATGAGGATGACACGTGTTTCAAATTGAAACATGAAGCCGTTTCCAAATGAAATATGTACGTACTCACATGTCCCAAAAGTTGGGACAAAATCATGTTTCATTTTGAGACGTTAAACATGTCGCCAATTTTTACAGTGTAGGGTTTGACAGAACTGGAACATATCCTACCTTCAAACAGATTTGAGCCGTTTGATCGGGGCTCATCATAGATATAACATCTGTTGTATGAAAAAGAGCGAGTTTTTCTCTTAGAAAAATGAATACCCTGTGAAAATTCCCAATGAACGATGGATCTGCCGCAGGGGAGTAGTTTCAAACAGGACAGATTTTAGCGAATTTAACGAAAAAGTGATCACATCTCATCGCTGACATAATCCACTAGTCTTTTTTTTGATAAAGATAATTTGTTATTGTGACTATCCATAACACCCGTTTGAAGCGCGACAATCAGACAACACGGTAAAAACTGTATGATGTGCATCCCCACATGCCGGATATATAGGTTCACAGAGGTCAGTTTTAGCTTGGACGAAAGCGTCGTGGCAGGTTAATTGCGCTTCCTCCCACCGCTAAAGATTACTAACACGTGAGACCTTGGTTTTGGGGTTCTGTTAGATAATTGTGTCTTCCGAATTCGAAATTTATCTCAGAAACTCAAAGAGCATTTACAATCCCATGAAATCGCTAGGTTCTCCAGTATAGATCCCTCTATTTTACTCTTGGTATTCCCTAAATTCCGACTATTTGACCCACCCGTAGGAGGACAATTCAGTTGGGAATAGCTGGTGGCTATAGAAGGTAATCGCGCTGTTATTCCTCACAAACTAAGACAGTAATTCGTTGTTGATTATTGAAAACTGGTCCCTCAAACATGTTTTCCCTCTGTTAAGCAATTTGCGGTTCATATTCCTAATTTTTAGTAACTTAAAATGGCAGTGTATATAAGGACCTAAATGATATTTTTTCATGAAGTATTAACATAAAGTTTATCTTCTGGAATAAATTATCGCTCCTATGAACATAACGCTCCCCATCTAACATTTCGCTGATTTAACATCTGAGGTTTCCGTGTTCCGTGTTTCCGTGTTCGGAGACCAGGAATCAGACCAGACTTAACTACATTGTTTAGAAATTTGAGGGCAGATCATTGTGGATTTTTTCAGCATTTCTGATACATCTGATATTTCAAATTGCAGATGAGACTTCAAACTGTACTTCCTGGTGTTGATTTGTGCCACTTTGAGGAAAGCATGGTGGATGGAGACATGGTTATCGAGGGATGAGAAGGCTCCCTGTTTACAAATTGAATGACATTCGGTAACACCGATCAGCTGTCAATGGCAGAAATTTGAAATGTCCATGATCAACTCCTGTCAAGACTTTAACAGTTGATGTCCAACGAGGTGAATATTGTTATGCCAAGTGGATTTATGCATCGAGAGCTTTCTGAAATTTTTGTGATTGTTTATGCTAATACATAAAAAGTATTAAAATTAATAGTGTTTTGATGCCTGTCAGAATAGATTTTCACATTTCACACCAGAGAACTTCGAATCGTCACTCTGGCTATAGTTTTGACTTAATCAGCTCAATTTTCTCCAGGTTGACTCAAGAACAACATATAAATATTGGGATTATTTCAAATTTATGTTATTAAATTATTAATAAAATAAATTAATTTTTTAATTAATTTTAATTAATTTTTCAATTATTAAAATTTTTTTTTTTTGCCAAATGTGGGTGAAATAAACATCATACTGATAATGATGGATAACATCTCTTGTATTCTCATGCTATTTCCGCGACAATATGAAGACCTTTTGGGGCAAATATAGGCAAAAATGGCTGATTTGTCAGTGCTAGGGTCAAATAGTCAATGCCAAATATGACGAGGTCCACTCAACACAGCTGGTAGTTATGAGCAAATTAGCTTTCGAGATACAATCAATTATAAATGGAAGAAAGAAAATTCACATAGATACAATTACATGTTGTTGTTTTTTTTCAAAATCTAGACCTCGGTTCAAATCCTCAATGTTTCAATCATTTATGTATAAATCCACTTCATATCAGTCTGGAACCACATGAAATTAATAATAATCATACCACCTGTAAAAACTCAGATGTTTGTTCCACACACAAAGAATTTCCAAAATGCCTATTGCATTTGTAACTTTAATGAGACAAATAAAATCTGGTAACTGAGTCATTAATTAATCTGTTGACTGTTGATGGCTTCACATTTTTGTGTGTCTATTGTCAGTCGCATTTGCATCATAGCACATACTTTCTCTTCATTTCATTTTCAGTATCTCTGGATTATAAGTTTGCAATTTTTCTTTCATATTCAGATTAGATATCTTGTGGGCAGCAAAGAACATGGATTACAGGCACCAAATATTAGCAAGTCCCCCTGTACACACCAAATAGTTTCTCTGGCATTTCGCACAGTGTGAGTGAGAGGTATGGTCTCCAAATCTATCGGAAGATAGGCCTTGATTTCTGTAAGTTGCCACTTCAATGTTTCACCAAACTATTAACAGTATAAGGGAGTCAACTTCCATTTATCTTCACCGTTCATGGTTGTATTATGTAGCAGAGATCAGCAAATGACCATCCGATATAATTTCATTGAATTTTATTCCTTTTTTCTTCTATGTTGTGTTTTGAGAAGCGTTGTCTGTTTGCGAGCATTACATTCATGGACTTGAAATCAGACACAGAATATAGTCCTCAATGTTATTTATGAGTTGTCTCAGTAATAATAACTGTTTTCAAGTAATATGTGCATCTTTCTTATTACTACCAACAAGATGTTGATGAGTTGTAGATTCATCCAATTAAACTAACATTTATTCTCTCTATGGGAGTTGTGTATACCATAAACACCTCTGTGGTATATTTTTGGATGTGTTGTGTACACATTTGTGTATATTGCTGTCACTTATAATAGGATAAAACATGCCTGTGATCTTTGTACCAGCATCAAATTTTAATACATTTGATAGATAACTGGGATGACCCACTGATTACATGGGAAAATTAACCACTGTCATGAAGGAAACTTTTACCAAATGTATTCTAAAGGAGCAGCTTGTAAACAAATTATGTTCTGTCAGATTTTGAATTTAATTTTTCTTTATTTTTAAGTTTTAATTTGAAAATTTTCATAAAAAAATGAATTAAAATAATTAAAGAATAATTTAAAATAGTGTTCAGCATATCTAGTCACTGTTTTATACTTCTTATTTTAGGCAGAAGGATTGTCTTCTTGGTTCTTTTTACCAGATGGGAAAATATGTAGAGGTTAATGAGATATTGTACTTTTTACTTGTACCCCAGTCTTAAGTCATATGGGTTAAACTGAGGGGAAATTATAAAGGGGTACCCTTGGTATATAGGCTGTAAATCTCTATCTGTGGATAGTTTTATCTGTGCCTTCTCAAGGAGGTTTGGAGATGGGTATTGTTTGTTCACATGAGAGCATTCTTTGTTTCAACAATAGTTTCATGACTGACAGGCATCAGACTAGAGCTAATCACTTCCGTGTAGGAACCGTCGAACTACATTGTTTAGAAATTTGAGAGCAGGTCATTGTGGACTTCATGAGCTGTGATTTTTCAGCATTATTGATAATCTGATATTTCAAATTGCAGATGAGGCTTCAATCTGTACTTCCTGGTGTTGATTTGTGCCACTTTTAGGGAAGCATGATCATCGAGGGGTGAGAAGGCTCCCCGTTTACAAATTGAATGACATTCGTTAACACCGATCAGCTGTCAATGGCGGTAATTTGAAATTTCCATGGTCAACTCCTGTCAAGACTCCAAGAGTCAATGTCCCACAAGGTGAATACTGTCATGCCAAGTGGATGTATGCATCGAGGGTTTTCTGATTTTTGTGTGATTTTTTTTATGCTAATACATAACAAGTAACAAAATTAATAGTGTTCTAATGCCACCTAGCTATCGACATAACTAGGTCACGTGCATACCATACCACATGTTGCGAAGTGGGTGCGACAGGCCCACAATAAGGAAAGTAAAACTCATCTTCCCAGATATTTTAGCTCGTTTCGTCAGATCCATATATTATTCTCTACAAACGATGGTGATGTTCGATTAACATAAATAGAATTCAGATATATCAATAAATTAAGAGACATTTCATAATGAATGTAACGAGATATAAATCACGAGGCCAACCTGCCTCCCCCGCCGCAGATGAGGTCTGAGCTTGCGGTTTAGTACCGTCTCATGTTGTGGATTGGGGGCGACAGGCGTACGATATGGAAAGTAAAACTCATCTCCTCATATGTTTTAGCTCGTTTCATCTCATGAATGTGTTATTGCCTATGAACGATGAAAATGTTCGATGAACATAAATAAAATTTAGATATATCCAACACTTAGAAGAGACATTGTTCTGTGCAGAAAATCACGAGGTCAACCTATCTCCCCCAAATCAGCTGTGGTCTGAGTTTGACGTTTTAAAAATACACCACGAGGTGGAGGAGAAGCTATGTGATTGGTCAGCACTCAGAACATGGAAATGGGATTGATGGCCCCAGATCTTAATCAGCGACAAGTCAGAGGGGGGCGGGGACATTTTTTAATATCTGGTTTTAATCAAATTGAGTAAAGATTGAACCCATATCTGATAGTTCATTCATGTGGTTTCGCAACCGAGCCATCTTATGAAAAATCTAACAAACAGCAAACAAAATCATTTATATATTTTTGACTATTATATCAATTGTGAAATATCGATTCTTGACCACCATATAAATGCATAAATTCTGACTTTTCATTTACCAATTCTATATAAATCTGTGTGCATGCAAACCTTGATATTGTGATGTATTTTGACAAAGCTATTTCCGAAATACTATTCCATGACCCTTTAGGTCGATTATTGCAAACACAACTATTTGTGAGAATCAGTTATGTAAGTTCAAATTTACAGGATAACATAGAAACCGCTTATGTAAGTGTAATGATTTAACCTTGGTTTTGACGAATGAATTTATATAATGCGACAGTTTTGTGATTTGCTAGTCATAATTGTACCGAATTTGTAAGGACATTTATGCCGGGTTAAATTGACATTGTAATGTCTAGCTTTGTATATAACGGAATGAACGGCACATACAGTCAGGCTAGTAACACCAGGTCTCCCTGATGGCTAAACCATCAGGTATCACAGAGGCTCCTGTCTCCGATAATAGTTATTGCTATCTCCAGTTCCGAAGTGACTGTTTACAGAATGGTCTGATGTTGATGAAGTTGTGCTAGTCTGCCTGCCAAATGATGCCGGTCATTCCTAAGTTAGGTGGAATGAATTTACAATAAATCGGTTTAATATTCAACAGACGTTTTCGTTGTATCCTCTGTCATTTAAAGAGGCTGTCAAGACTTCGAGAAATCTCAGAAGCCGGACCTTGGAATCTATTATTGTTCAGGGTTTATGAAGACCATCCTCTGTGTCTGAGACGACTTCGCGTTACAACATCTTAAGATCACGCGCACAAGCCCCGTCGTCTTAAAGACCTCAAATTTCATAATGGCTTCGCTACCAGGATAAAGACTGTAGCTTTTATAATGGCGAGCTTGCCAGGATAAAGACAATTTTCTTTTGGATACAACTGCAAGATCGTGAGACGACAGCCAGAATGCGGTGGTGATAGCCTCGCTTCCATTCGCGAGGACCCGTCCACGAACTACTGACGCTCTTTGGCGAGCAGTCTTGATGCTGGATCACGTTGCCCTCCGTTCCTGGACCCACCGTCTTCCCTCTTCCTTCTTTGTTCTTCTGCGGTCGGGGCGGGGAGCCCATGATCCTTAATCATTTTATTGTAATTTTTCTTATAATATTCCAGACGGGTCATCTTCCATCTCCTCTGCTGCGGTTGCCGGCAGCCATTTCTCCCATCTTTCTTTTGCAAGTTCTTCACGTCAGCTCGTATGGACGGGCACGAACGCACCAATAATCGTCTGAACTATTGAAAAAATGTCGCACGGTGGGACGGTTCCTCATCTGTCGACACACGATGGTCCAGCCCAGTATTTGTGAGTGAGCCGGATCTTCCTTCATCCTGTACATCAAGGCTGCCACATGACTATTTTACTTGGTGTCACACCTCCCGCTCTTCTCGTCTTCTTGCATCGAACTCCCCTTCTATTCCTGCATTTAATAAATGTTTGGTTCCGGTGCTTTGACCATGATGGCGTTTGCAATCCTCTTCAGTTCTTCTTCATAGGAGCTCTCCTTGAACTGTCTTGTGATTCTGACTGGAAGGAATTCCGGAATTGTGTCCACAACTGCATGAGTGATGTCCATCTCAGTGATAAAATTTCGACCCACGCACTGTTCCTTCCTATAACAGCGACATGTTTCTCCTCTTCCTTGGTGACGTGACAGCGTGTGCCAGAAACCTCTGGAACGAGTCCATTCCGTGGAAACAGTGTATACAGGTACAGTTTGATTCGTTCTACTTAACAGAGCCTTGAAAACATAACTGTGTTGTGGTATATTTTCTGCCTGGACTTTCCTGAACTTTCTGCCTGGCGTTGTGAAGTTCCCACTGATTGACAATAGTGCGTGAGATGAACAGTGTGTAAATTTACAGAAATGGGTCATATCCCAGCGAACTCTAAGACATTGTATTCTTGTAACTTTCTTGGAACATTCTGAACTGAGTCCTCAGACAGGTTGGTAGCATGTGTTGAACGCGAGGTTTAACCTTAACTTTCTCTCTCCCTTGAACGATCATGATATATGTGCCATAATCATGCCTTATATGAACTGTTGACATCTCTCGTATATTGTGCATGTTTGGTTAATTGTTGATAATGCTGCATGCCCAGTGAAGTTGGTAATGGTGAAGCTGGTAGATTGCATGAACTCCTTTGTGACTAGTAAATTTAGTGATTTGCAGATTGATAAATCTGGCCTTTGAAGTTTGTACGATAATATTGTGACGTGGTTCCACAATGATTTTTTATTAGGACGTTTATCGCGATTAGTTGCCATAATAGTGTAGCTGGTAAAAGCTAAAACACTTAACGCAATAATGGCTAAATGGAACTAAAATTATCGCGTATATGTTGGCAGGTCCTAAGATACACTGAGTACATGTATACGTACTATAGTGGTTGCAGCATGTAATACTGAAAGGCTATGGAAGCCTGTTCGTGTTGGTTGACGAACCTTCACAATCCCCGATTCGGCTATGAGAGTCTGGATATCGTGAATATTTGTGGTTATTGTTTGTTTTGGATTACAAGCGTCTAGTCCGTCATCCATAATTCAGCCGTCGTCCATTAGAGAATATCCGCGTCCATAATCCTCAGATATAAGTCTAAGATGTTGGATGACAAATTGGTTTCAATTAACACGTATTGGCAACTTCGTTAAGTTCGGTACAAATTGTGTCCAAGTCAACCATAAGTTTCTAGCTTTCATGATGAGTAAGATGTAAGGTCCAAATGTTAACCTTTGTGGATGGGGTACCGTATATTAAATTAGCACAGGCGATGCTAGAGAAATCCGATACTTGGTGACAGTTATGGAACACTGTTTGAGACATAACCACAGAATAATTGTGTCTGTGGTGAATATTTTTGTTGCAACAATATTGAGATGCCCTGTAGTGGTATGAATTGGATAATGCGCGTTGTCATTTAGTGCAAAATACTTTTGTCATTACTGATCGAGTTTCCCCATGTGAATCCTTTCTCTGACATCATAGTTTTTCTTGCAATGAAATGGTATGTTAATTCTGTTTTGGAATAAGTATGTTCTTATTGGTGTAGGCTGGAACGTAGAGTCTGATACTCTGTAATCTGAAGAATTCGCATTTCTTGCAGATATGATTCAAATGCCTAACATTGCCATTCGCACCCTATTGAATGTTACCAGAATTATTGCCCGTTTGAATGCCACTTCGTGACAGGCATTGAATATGATAATTGACGTGTCAGTGAATGACATTTTGACATGTATTTCTTTAACCATAGATTTGCTTGGGACACTTATAGCGCTTTTGTATATCTTTTACACACATTGTAATCGGTATGGCTATTGTTTTCAAATTTTGTTTCACTCGGTGACATTGTAATGCATGACCTGCCACCGGACAGTCTTCCGGAGACTGCTCCATGTGACACTGTTTTTCCATCTTTGTATCCTCCTTTGAAATGTTTTTGTTTTTGTTTTCCTTTCTTTTGTCACTCTTGCCAGTGGGTGTGCGTTTCGGCGCACGAAACGTACTCTCACTTGAGGTGAAGTTCTGGTGTATTGATGGCTGATGAACTGATCATTCACACAGTTTCTAGCACCATTTCTTGTCTTCTTATTATTGTATTTTTCTTTTGCTTATTTCTTGTTTCACTGTTCTGACATTATCTTGCATGTAGGTTGAAGTTTTGACATTTTGATACAGATAAATGTTATTTGTTTTGATTTTCATGAACATCTAATGTGTTGATAACCTATTTTGGATTTGAAGCTAATGGATGAATTTTCCAGCAATTGTTTTGATATTTGCGCCATGTTTTGAGCACATTGTTTTGACATGTCCACACTTGTCAGTGACTGGCACGTGCCTCACATACCTAGAGTACTTTCATTGAGAAATGATAGTAAATATGGCCTTATGACCTTACGCCATGAATATGGACTACGGTAATTGAATAAATTGTTTCCGGTATTCGACCGATATTTCTGATAACGACCTTGGCTATTCATAATGGACTATTCTTTGACATTTTACTATTATTCTTGCTGCCTTACGCATTTTGTGTTTACACGTTGAGATGAATGAACGATCTTCGTTCGTATCTTTCATCTTCCATTGTTGGATGATATGTGAAATATCGATTCTGGGCCACCATATAAATGCATAAAAGATATGTAAGATGTCGATTCTTGACCACCATATAAATGCATAAATTCTGACTTTTCATTTACCAATTTTATATAAATCTGTGTGCATGCAAACCTTGATATTGTGATGTGTTTTGACAAAGCTATTTCCGAAATACTATTCCATGACCCTTTAGGTCGGTTATTGCAAACACCACTATTTCATACCACCTGTAAAAACTCAGATGTTTGTTCCACACACAAAGAATTTCCAAAATGCCTATTGCATTTGTAACTTTAATGAGACAAATAAAATCTGGTAACTGAGTCATTAATTAATCTGTTGACTGTTGATGGCTTCACATTTTTGTGTGTCTATTGTCAGTCGCATTTGCATCATAGCACATACTTTCTCTTCATTTCATTTTCAGTATCTCTGGATTATAAGTTTGCAATTTTTCTTTCATATTCAGATTAGATATCTTGTGGGCAGCAAAGAACATGGATTACAGGCACCAAATATTAGCAAGTCCCCCCCTGTACACACCAAATAGTTTCTCTGGCATTTCGCACAGTGTGAGTGAGAGGTATGGTCTCCAAATCTATCGGAAGATAGGCCTTGATTTCTGTAAGTTGCCACTTCAATGTTTCACCAAACTATTAACAGTATAAGGGAGTCAACTTCCATTTATCTTCACCGTTCATGGTTGTATTATGTAGCAGAGATCAGCAAATGACCATCCGATATAATTTCATTGAATTTTATTCCTTTTTTCTTCTATGTTGTGTTTTGAGAAGCGTTGTCTGTTTGCGAGCATTACATTCATGGACTTGAAATCAGACACAGAATATAGTCCTCAATGTTATTTATGAGTTGTCTCAGTAATAATAACTGTTTTCAAGTAATATGTGCATCTTTCTTATTACTACCAACAAGATGTTGATGAGTTGTAGATTCATCCAATTAAACTAACATTTATTCTCTCTATGGGAGTTGTGTATACCATAAACACCTCTGTGGTATATTTTTGGATGTGTTGTGTACACATTTGTGTATATTGCTGTCACTTATAATAGGATAAAACATGCCTGTGATCTTTGTACCAGCATCAAATTTTAATACATTTGATAGATAACTGGGATGACCCACTGATTACATGGGAAAATTAACCACTGTCATGAAGGAAACTTTTACCAAATGTATTCTAAAGGAGCAGCTTGTAAACAAATTATGTTCTGTCAGATTTTGAATTTAATTTTTCTTTATTTTTAAGTTTTAATTTGAAAATTTTCATAAAAAAATGAATTAAAATAATTAAAGAATAATTTAAAATAGTGTTCAGCATATCTAGTCACTGTTTTATACTTCTTATTTTAGGCAGAAGGATTGTCTTCTTGGTTCTTTTTACCAGATGGGAAAATATGTAGAGGTTAATGAGATATTGTACTTTTTACTTGTACCCCAGTCTTAAGTCATATGGGTTAAACTGAGGGGAAATTATAAAGGGGTACCCTTGGTATATAGGCTGTAAATCTCTATCTGTGGATAGTTTTATCTGTGCCTTCTCAAGGAGGTTTGGAGATGGGTATTGTTTGTTCACATGAGAGCATTCTTTGTTTCAACAATAGTTTCATGACTGACAGGCATCAGACTAGAGCTAATCACTTCCGTGTAGGAACCGTCGAACTACATTGTTTAGAAATTTGAGAGCAGGTCATTGTGGACTTCATGAGCTGTGATTTTTCAGCATTATTGATAATCTGATATTTCAAATTGCAGATGAGGCTTCAATCTGTACTTCCTGGTGTTGATTTGTGCCACTTTTAGGGAAGCATGATCATCGAGGGGTGAGAAGGCTCCCCGTTTACAAATTGAATGACATTCGTTAACACCGATCAGCTGTCAATGGCGGTAATTTGAAATTTCCATGGTCAACTCCTGTCAAGACTCCAAGAGTCAATGTCCCACAAGGTGAATACTGTCATGCCAAGTGGATGTATGCATCGAGGGTTTTCTGATTTTTGTGTGATTTTTTTTATGCTAATACATAACAAGTAACAAAATTAATAGTGTTCTAATGCCACCTAGCTATCGACATAACTAGGTCACGTGCATACCATACCACATGTTGCGAAGTGGGTGCGACAGGCCCACAATAAGGAAAGTAAAACTCATCTTCCCAGATATTTTAGCTCGTTTCGTCAGATCCATATATTATTCTCTACAAACGATGGTGATGTTCGATTAACATAAATAGAATTCAGATATATCAATAAATTAAGAGACATTTCATAATGAATGTAACGAGATATAAATCACGAGGCCAACCTGCCTCCCCCGCCGCAGATGAGGTCTGAGCTTGCGGTTTAGTACCGTCTCATGTTGTGGATTGGGGGCGACAGGCGTACGATATGGAAAGTAAAACTCATCTCCTCATATGTTTTAGCTCGTTTCATCTCATGAATGTGTTATTGCCTATGAACGATGAAAATGTTCGATGAACATAAATAAAATTTAGATATATCCAACACTTAGAAGAGACATTGTTCTGTGCAGAAAATCACGAGGTCAACCTATCTCCCCCAAATCAGCTGTGGTCTGAGTTTGACGTTTTAAAAATACACCACGAGGTGGAGGAGAAGCTATGTGATTGGTCAGCACTCAGAACATGGAAATGGGATTGATGGCCCCAGATCTTAATCAGCGACAAGTCAGAGGGGGGCGGGGACATTTTTTAATATCTGGTTTTAATCAAATTGAGTAAAGATTGAACCCATATCTGATAGTTCATTCATGTGGTTTCGCAACCGAGCCATCTTATGAAAAATCTAACAAACAGCAAACAAAATCATTTATATATTTTTGACTATTATATCAATTGTGAAATATCGATTCTGGGCCACCATATAAATGCATAAAAGATATGTAAGATGTCGATTCTTGACCACCATATAAATGCATAAATTCTGACTTTTCATTTACCAATTCTATATAAATCTGTGTGCATGCAAACCTTGATATTGTGATGTATTTTGACAAAGCTATTTCCGAAATACTATTCCATGACCCTTTAGGTCGATTATTGCAAACACAACTATTTGTGAGAATCAGTTATGTAAGTTCAAATTTACAGGATAACATAGAAACCGCTTATGTAAGTGTAATGATTTAACCTTGGTTTTGACGAATGAATTTATATAATGCGACAGTTTTGTGATTTGCTAGTCATAATTGTACCGAATTTGTAAGGACATTTATGCCGGGTTAAATTGACATTGTAATGTCTAGCTTTGTATATAACGGAATGAACGGCACATACAGTCAGGCTAGTAACACCAGGTCTCCCTGATGGCTAAACCATCAGGTATCACAGAGGCTCCTGTCTCCGATAATAGTTATTGCTATCTCCAGTTCCGAAGTGACTGTTTACAGAATGGTCTGATGTTGATGAAGTTGTGCTAGTCTGCCTGCCAAATGATGCCGGTCATTCCTAAGTTAGGTGGAATGAATTTACAATAAATCGGTTTAATATTCAACAGACGTTTTCGTTGTATCCTCTCTCATTTAAAGAGGCTGTCAAGACTTCGAGAAATCTCAGAAGCCGGACCTTGGAATCTATTATTGTTCAGGTTTTATGAAGACCATCCTCTGTGTCTGAGACGACTTCGCGTTACAACATCTTAAGATCACGCGCACAAGCCCCGTCGTCTTAAAGACCTCAAATTTCATAATGGCTTCGTTACCAGGATAAAGACTGTAGCTTTCATAATGGCGAGCTTGCCAGGATAAAGACAATTTTCTTTTGGATACAACTGCAAGATCGTGAGACGACAGCCAGAATGCGGTGGTGATAGCCTCGCTTCCATTCGCGAGGACCCGTCCACGAACTACTGACGCTCTTTGGCGAGCAGTCTTGATGCTGGATCACGTTGCCCTCCGTTCCTGGACCCACCGTCTTCCCTCTTCCTTCTTTGTTCTTCTGCGGTCGGGGCGGGGAGCCCATGATCCTTAATCATTTTATTGTAATTTTTCTTATAATATTCCAGACGGGTCATCTTCCATCTCCTCTGCTGCGGTTGCCGGCAGCCATTTCTCCCATCTTTCTTTTGCAAGTTCTTCACGTCAGCTCGTATGGACGGGCACGAACGCACCAATAATCGTCTGAACTATTGAAAAAATGTCGCACGGTGGGACGGTTCCTCATCTGTCGACACACGATGGTCCAGCCCAGTATTTGTGAGTGAGCCGGATCTTCCTTCATCCTGTACATCAAGGCTGCCACATGACTATTTTACTTGGTGTCACACCTCCCGCTCTTCTCGTCTTCTTGCATCGAACTCCCCTTCTATTCCTGCATTTAATAAATGTTTGGTTCCGGTGCTTTGACCATGATGGCGTTTGCAATCCTCTTCAGTTCTTCTTCATAGGAGCTCTCCTTGAACTGTCTTGTGATTCTGACTGGAAGGAATTCCGGAATTGTGTCCACAACTGCATGAGTGATGTCCATCTCAGTGATAAAATTTCGACCCACGCACTGTTCCTTCCTATAACAGCGACATGTTTCTCCTCTTCCTTGGTGACGTGACAGCGTGTGCCAGAAACCTCTGGAACGAGTCCATTCCGTGGAAACAGTGTATACAGGTACAGTTTGATTCGTTCTACTTAACAGAGCCTTGAAAACATAACTGTGTTGTGGTATATTTTCTGCCTGGACTTTCCTGAACTTTCTGCCTGGCGTTGTGAAGTTCCCACTGATTGACAATAGTGCGTGAGATGAACAGTGTGTAAATTTACAGAAATGGGTCATATCCCAGCGAACTCTAAGACATTGTATTCTTGTAACTTTCTTGGAACATTCTGAACTGAGTCCTCAGACAGGTTGGTAGCATGTGTTGAACGCGAGGTTTAACCTTAACTTTCTCTCTCCCTTGAACGATCATGATATATGTGCCATAATCATGCCTTATATGAACTGTTGACATCTCTCGTATATTGTGCATGTTTGGTTAATTGTTGATAATGCTGCATGCCCAGTGAAGTTGGTAATGGTGAAGCTGGTAGATTGCATGAACTCCTTTGTGACTAGTAAATTTAGTGATTTGCAGATTGATAAATCTGGCCTTTGAAGTTTGTACGATAATATTGTGACGTGGTTCCACAATGATTTTTTATTAGGACGTTTATCGCGATTAGTTGCCATAATAGTGTAGCTGGTAAAAGCTAAAACACTTAACGCAATAATGGCTAAATGGAACTAAAATTATCGCGTATATGTTGGCAGGTCCTAAGATACACTGAGTACATGTATACGTACTATAGTGGTTGCAGCATGTAATACTGAAAGGCTATGGAAGCCTGTTCGTGTTGGTTGACGAACCTTCACAATCCCCGATTCGGCTATGAGAGTCTGGATATCGTGAATATTTGTGGTTATTGTTTGTTTTGGATTACAAGCGTCTAGTCCGTCATCCATAATTCAGCCGTCGTCCATTAGAGAATATCCGCGTCCATAATCCTCAGATATAAGTCTAAGATGTTGGATGACAAATTGGTTTCAATTAACACGTATTGGCAACTTCGTTAAGTTCGGTACAAATTGTGTCCAAGTCAACCATAAGTTTCTAGCTTTCATGATGAGTAAGATGTAAGGTCCAAATGTTAACCTTTGTGGATGGGGTACCGTATATTAAATTAGCACAGGCGATGCTAGAGAAATCCGATACTTGGTGACAGTTATGGAACACTGTTTGAGACATAACCACAGAATAATTGTGTCTGTGGTGAATATTTTTGTTGCAACAATATTGAGATGCCCTGTAGTGGTATGAATTGGATAATGCGCGTTGTCATTTAGTGCAAAATACTTTTGTCATTACTGATCGAGTTTCCCCATGTGAATCCTTTCTCTGACATCATAGTTTTTCTTGCAATGAAATGGTATGTTAATTCTGTTTTGGAATAAGTATGTTCTTATTGGTGTAGGCTGGAACGTAGAGTCTGATACTCTGTAATCTGAAGAATTCGCATTTCTTGCAGATATGATTCAAATGCCTAACATTGCCATTCGCACCCTATTGAATGTTACCAGAATTATTGCCCGTTTGAATGCCACTTCGTGACAGGCATTGAATATGATAATTGACGTGTCAGTGAATGACATTTTGACATGTATTTCTTTAACCATAGATTTGCTTGGGACACTTATAGCGCTTTTGTATATCTTTTACACACATTGTAATCTGTATGGCTATTGTTTTCAAATTTTGTTTCACTCGGTGACATTGTAATGCATGACCTGCCACTGGACAGTCTTCCGGAGACTGCTCCATGTGACACTGTTTTTCCATCTTTGTATCCTCCTTTGAAATGTTTTTGTTTTTGTTTTCCTTTCTTTTGTCACTCTTGCCAGTGGGTGTGCGTTTCGGCGCACGAAACGTACTCTCACTTGAGGTGAAGTTCTGGTGTATTGATGGCTGATGAACTGATCATTCACACAGTTTCTAGCACCATTTCTTGTCTTCTTATTATTGTATTTTTCTTTTGCTTATTTCTTGTTTCACTGTTCTGACATTATCTTGCATGTAGGTTGAAGTTTTGACATTTTGATACAGATAAATGTTATTTGTTTTGATTTTCATGAACATCTAATGTGTTGATAACCTATTTTGGATTTGAAGCTAATGGATGAATTTTCCAGCAATTGTTTTGATATTTGCGCCATGTTTTGAGCACATTGTTTTGACATGTCCACACTTGTCAGTGACTGGCACGTGCCTCACATACCTAGAGTACTTTCATTGAGAAATGATAGTAAATATGGCCTTATGACCTTACGCCATGAATATGGACTACGGTAATTGAATAAATTGTTTCCGGTATTCGACCGATATTTCTGATAACGACCTTGGCTATTCATAATGGACTATTCTTTGACATTTTACTATTATTCTTGCTGCCTTACGCATTTTGTGTTTACACGTTGAGATGAATGAACGATCTTCGTTCGTATCTTTCATCTTCCATTGTTGGATGATATGTGAAATATCGATTCTGGGCCACCATATAAATGCATAAAAGATATGTAAGATGTCGATTCTTGACCACCATATAAATGCATAAATTCTGACTTTTCATTTACCAATTTTATATAAATCTGTGTGCATGCAAACCTTGATATTGTGATGTGTTTTGACAAAGCTATTTCCGAAATACTATTCCATGACCCTTTAGGTCGGTTATTGCAAACACCACTATTTGTGAGAATCAGTTATGTAAGTTCAAATTTACAGGATAACATGGAAACCGCTTATGTAAGTGTAATGATTTAACCTTGGTTTTGACGAATGAATTTATATAATGCGACAGTTTTGTGATTTGCTAGTCAAAATTTTACCGAATTTGTAAGGACATTTATGCCGGGTTAAATTGACATTGTAACGTCTAGCTTTGTATATAACGGAATGAACGGCACATATAGTCAGGCTAGTAGCACCAGGTCTCCCTGATGGCTAAACCATCAGGTCTCACAGAGGCTCATGTCTCCGATAATAGTTATTGCTATCTCCAGTTCCGAAGTGACTGTTTACAGAATGGTCTGATGTTGATGAAGTTGTGCTAGTCTGCCTGCCAAATGATGCCGGTCATTCCTAAGTTAGGTGGAATGAATTTACAATAAATCGGCTTAATATTCAACAGACGTTTTCGTTGTATCCTCTCTCATTTAAAGAGGCTATCAAGACTTCGAGAAGTCTCAGAAGCCGGACCTTGGAATCTATTATTGTTCAGGTTTTATCCCCTGTGTCTGAGACGACTTCGCGTTACAACATCTTAAGATCACGCGCACAAGCCCTGTCGTCTTAAAGACCTCAAATTTCATACAATGAAAGTGATCCTTGAAACTAATCCTGCAGGAGGTGAGTAAATCTAGATGTACCCAAAGTGTTCTGAAGCATCTCAATTACATATACATTTAGCACCTTGATTACTAGCACTTTAATTACATATACATTTAGCACCTTGATTACTAGCACTTTAATTACATATACATTTAGCACGTTGATTACATATATTCCATCATCTACAGGTTTATTTTCCAAAATCAAAACATTACATCTATTGAAATAATAGTTGAAAATAGATGAATGATTTTGAGAAGTGGGTGGAATGCCATCTAAACCGGAATACTGAATGAATGCTAAGGCATATTCTCAACCAGGTATGCTCCAAATTACTATGGGAGACAACTCTGTTCGGTGACAATGGATTTCGATATTCGTTTAACAGTATATGTGTTGAGATTATCAGGCTTACATGTATTTTAAACTACTTTCGACCTGCCTTGGTTTTATATATATCCATTTGCAGACTTTTTCCCTTTGTTCGTTCATCTCAGTACAGACAATCGATTTGCTTCAGTTCTATGGTTTATTCAGCTTAGAATGCATCTGCCCTGAATACACGAATACCATAACTTGGTAGTCAGGCCATCTACTCTAACATTGCAATCAGATCGCTGGTAAACTTCTTTGATAGACAGTCGTTATGGAATTTCACTGTACAATGATGGCGGTATTGTGTAGCCAGATCGTCTTTACGTTTGACCAGTCTGTGTTTGGGTAGGATAATTGGGCGTTCTAATTAGTAGTTTGTTGACCCAGACGTATACTTCCTGTCTTTTATGTGACAGAGTTGTTATCTTAACCTCATCAATTTCGCACACACATACAATAACCTATAGTTTTGAAAATATTATTGTGTTCCATATATGATTCTGATTATAGATTTTGTTGACAGCCCTCAACAAGGTATATTCCATCTACAGTGATGAAGCTAGCTTATGACGAAGAATTTAACGTCGTTTTCAGCATTTTCTCAGTCATATCACGACGGTGCCTACATGTGCCAGAACACGAGAGTGTCCACAGATCCTATTACCCCGGACACTGATCAACCCAGTCAGTACAGCACCCGGTCACCTATCCAAGTATTGACCGAGCTCAACGTTGCTTATTATAATATTATAATAAAGGAAAACATATATGAACAACCTTATATATAATGGACACAAACAGAGAAAGGAAACATTTTCAAAATGGAAAAAGACTGGAAGAACAGAAAATAAAACTGTGTAACATCAGTTTGAAAGTGCAAGTCGTGAGTTCATGTTCAAAGCCTTGTCCGTGACCAGGTGATTTGAATATTGTGTTACACTGCATAGATATGGCAAGAACGTCAATAGAATTAGCAGCGCCGTAGATCGATCAATTGTGGAACTTGCCCAACCGACGGATGGTCGTGTATGTATATTTGTATCGTGTTACTATACCAATTCAGTATGAATTGGAGCGATTTGTAAGAGATGAAAAAAATTTATGACGTCTGGCGACTGAAAAGCAACCATATGACTCCACATGAGAGCTTTCCCTGGCACCTCACATTCAGACCGGAGAATGAGTGGATTCTCGGAC
>JAVTVY010031401.1:0-13207 GCA_036873755.1 Hanleya hanleyi
CTCCAAAATGGCGGCGTATGAGAGCTTCTGGACATGGACCTGATAGAAGTCCGGAATGGTGGAACATTCGTAAACATTCGGGCACTTTACATCCGGGGACTTTTACATCCGAAGAGACACGGAAGTGCCCGAACATGATATCAGCTAGCGTGCTATAAAAGGGAAGCGGTCTGGCCGTTTCATCAGACACTCTGTCAGCCACCAAGATGTTCACTTGTACTACGTGCTCGAAATCATTCACTCGTCTGCACGACTTGCGCCGCCATGAGGCTACCAAGCACGAAGGAACCGCCCGGTATAACTGTACGATGTGTACACTGTCGTTTCAGAGCCCGGATCATTTACAGCGCCACACACGTGCACGCCATGAAGTACCCAAGCGTCCATGCGAAGAATGTGGTCGGCTTTTCAAACTGACCAGTCAGTTGTTGCGACACCAACGCACACGACATCCTGTTCCGCAGCCACGTTTGCAGATAGAAGAGCCCGTAGGCATCAATATCGAAACAGGGGGAACTCCCACCCATCGCACGAGGGCCGATGATGATGTCGCCCTAATTCAAGTCAAATTCCGACGACAAGACCTTGGGCCAGATTTTGTACGACGTGGAGGGCAAAGTACACTTCGTGGACGAAGCCATAAATGTTCCCAGCGATCTGGCACACGAAGACCATCCAGTGAGTGACATTTATCGGCGCCATTGGCCCATGATCCGGCACTGTTTCTACCGTCAACGCCCTATTCAAGATATCTACAATTTCCGACTGACTGACCTCACCCGTCTACGCCACTACGTGGAAGCCATCTTCAATGACCAAGCTACGTCCTTCAAATTAAATCTGGCGTTTGGTTATGTGCTGCAGCATAAAGAGACAGTCCAAGTCCGATATTTTTACCCGAGCAGTAACATCCGGGTATTTGACCAACCGTTTACCATCATTAACCGAGTGTCGCTAGAGACGATGCTGGAGAAACTGGACACCGTGGATCCCTTGGAATGGGCCCCAACAACAACGCCCCAGCACCAAGTGGACAGTGGAGAGTGTGACCAATGTTACGTTTTTCGTTACCAAGCTGACCGACCACCCCCATCGGCTGAATGCGTCACTCATGCACTGATGAATACCATAACATGCCGTACATACTCTATATGTCTACATGTTGGTCGTTGACGTTACGGAGGTGACCGAAGAGACACGGATGTTACCGAAGATGTCACGGCTCGGCCCTCGACTTGGAGATAGTTGAACTGAGTGTGCTACAAATAGATCACCAGCTAGCGTGCTATAAAAGGGAAGCGGCCTGGACGTTTCATCAGACACTCTGTCAACCACCAAGATGTTCACTTGCACAACTTGCCAGAAGCTGTTTACTCGTCTGCACGACTTGCGCCGCCACGAGGCCTCCACCCACAACGATGCCCGGTATACTTGTATAATCTGCGCACGGTCATTCAATCGGAAGGATCATTTACTGCGTCATGAGAGGGTACTCCACGCGGGTGCGACGGTACTATGTAATGATTGTGGTCGACTCTTCAAACGACACAGTCGGTTTAGACAGCACCAACGTTTGATGCATGCCCCGTCTCTACGGTTTGGGCGACAACTTCCCACTAAAGAGGAGCCGCGGAAGGTCAGACCCAGTGAAGATGAACCCGGAGAGACGAACGCCACTGGTGATGCGATGACGAAGAGCCTGCCTATACCCACGGTCAAGGAGGGCCTGGATATCCAGCCGGACCCCTCCGTTACGGTTTCGAGTCATACGCCTGACAACATCGAACATTTTCTGGACGAGCCCATAAATGTTCCTAGCGATCTCTTACAGGGCGCCCAGCAAGTGAGTGACATTTATCGGCGCCATTGGTCCATGATACGGCACTGTTTCCACCGTCATCGCCCTATTCAAGATATCTACAATTTCCGACTGACCGACCTCGCCCGTCTACGCAGCTACGTGGAAGCCATCTTCAAAGATCAATCTACGGCCTTCAAATTGAATCTGGCGTTTGGTTATGTGCTGCGGCATAAGGAGACAGACCAAGTCCGATACTTTTACCCGAGCAGTAACATCTGGGTATTTGACCAACCGTTTACCATCATTAACCGAGTGTCGCTAGAGACGATGCTGGAGAAACTGAACACCGTGGACCCCTTGGAATGGGCCCAACAACAACGCCCCAACACCAAGTGGAGAGTGGACAGTGTGACCAATGTTACGTTCTTCGTGACCAAGCTGACCGACCAACCCATCGGGTGAATGTATTCACCCATGTACTGATAGATACTCAGAATGCACAAACATGTATCTGAGGATATGTTGCCTCAACGGTTTCCTGGGCTGCCCGACGATGATTAGAATAAACGGTTCAAAGCGAACATGGCCGAAGATGGAACTTTCTGAAATGAAGACTTCTGATTGGACAAGAATACATCTAACGGACAGGAACGGATATGACAGATGCAAATGGTGGCCTCTGATTGGACAAGAGTCTTCTTGAATTGTAACACCAAGTGGATAGTGGAGATAATGACCAATGTTGCGTTCTTCGTGGTTAAACTGACCACCACCCCCATCGGATGAAAGTATTCACCCATGCACTGATAGATACTCAGAATGCGCAAACAACTATCTGAGGATATGTTGCCTCAACGGTATCCTGGCCTGCCCGACGATGATTAGAATAAACGGTTCAGATGGCCTGCCCGACGATGATTAGAATAAACGGTTCAGATGGCACTTTCTGAAATGGAGACTTCTGATTGGACAAGAATACATCTAACGGACAGGAACGAATATGAAACATGCAAATGGTGGCCTCTGATTGGATAAGAATCTTCTTGAATTGTAAATATACCCAACGCGGCTCCCCAGCGTGGGTATGATGTAACATTGGGGAAAATAAACTATATGAAAAAAACTTCTTGTTGTTGTTGTTCTCTCATGTGTCATCCTTGTTGTTGTTGTTGTTGTTCTCTCTCTGGTCTATATCATGGCGTTATGTTAGAGTGTTAAGGTGTAACGACGGGCGTTGACAGGCATCACCGCATTTCGAAGAATTAGTGACAATTCCATGGAATATCAGAGCTTCTGAGCTATTTCACCAGGGCGTTGAAGCATTAAGAATGGTGTTGGTGGGCGTTGCTACAAGATGACACCTCACACGGTCCATTTGGACCGCGGATGGTCCATCTCTACACCAAACAACATCCTTCACTGCTAAAAAATGCCCACTTTCGCTACAACTTGTACTAATGACGTCACCAATGACGTCACAGATGCTATAAATATCCCTGAAATCAGGGTATATACTCCGAGAGCTACAACATGATACCCCACACGACGCATTCGCAGCGCGGATGGTCCATCTCTACACCAAATACCTTCCTGCACTGCCCCAAAAGGCTCACTTTCGCTAATACTCCTACTGATGACGTCATCGATGACGTCACAGATGCTTCGGACATGCCTCAATTGGGAATGTACACCCCGAGAGCTACAAAATGACACCTCACACGACGCATTCGGGCTAAGGATGGTGCATCTCTACACCAAACTCACCCTCACGCACCCACAAAATGTCCACTTTCGCTACTACTCGTACCGATGACGTCACCGATGACGTCACAGATGACGCGAACATCCCTCAAATCGGAATGTACACCCCGAGAACTACAGATGACACCTTCGAGGACGCATTCGAACCGTGAATAGCCCATCTCGATCACAAATACCTTCATGTACTGCCCGAAAATGTCCACTTTCGCTACTACTCGTACCGATGACGTCACCGATGACGTCACCGATGACGTCACAGATGACGCGAACATCCCTCAAATCGGAATGTACACCCCGAGAACTACAAGATGACACCTTCGAGGACGCATTCGAACCGTGAATAGCCCATCTCGATCCCAAATACCTTCATGTACCGCCCGAAAATGTCCACTTTCGCTACTACTCGTACCGATGACGTCACCGATGACGTCAAAGATGACGCGGATACCCCTCAAATCGGAATGTACACCCCGAGAACTACAAGATGACACCTTCCAGGACGCATTCGAACCGTAAATAGCCCATCTCGACCCCAAATACCTTCATGTACTGCCCGAAAATGTCCACTTTCGCTACTACTCGTACCGATGACGTCACCGATGACGTCACAGATGACGCGGATATCCCTCAAATCGGAATGCACACCCCGAGAACTACAAGATGACACCTTCCAGGACGCATTCGAACCGTGAATAGCCCATCTCGACCCCAAATACCTTCATGTACTGCCCGAAAATGGCCACTTTCGCTACTACTCGTACCGATGACGTCACAGATGACGCCAACATCCCTCAAATCGGAGTGTACACCCCGAGAACTACAAGATGACACCTTTCAGGACGCATTCGAACCGTGATTAGCCCATCTCGACCCCAAATAACTTCCTTCACTGCCCGAAAATGGCCACTTTATTTACTACAACCAACTGCGCATGCGCAGATTAACGCGACATGCATTCAAAAACACACCATTCTGACTCTACCCCACACAAGCTTCACTTTGACACCTCACACGACCCATTCGAACCGTGATTAGCTCATCTCTAACCCAAACCCACCCCTACATAGCACCCAAATGCCTGTTTTCTATACTACGGCCAGACTGCGCATGCGCAGACTATTGAACACGGACGAACCATTAGTGTAGTCAAGTGCTCCTCCACGAGAGCTTCAAAATAAGACCTCACTCGACCCCATTGGACCATGAGTGGCCCACCTAGACTCCAACATGTCCACCCCGTATGGGCCTATACACCCATAGCCATGCAGTAAGGCCTATGGGCCTACCCAGGCCTCGGTGACTTTTTTCAAAAATTTCACCGATGCGCTCCGCAACACTTCCTATCGTGTTCTAAATGACGAGACGAGTAAAACGAGACCCCACAACCCTACCGCAAATGTATAGAAGTGGGTTTCCCAGTAGGATAAACATTGAACCTATACCCCAGTATGGGTCTATATGGGGCTCGGTGACTTTTTCAAAAATTTCACCGATTCGCACGGGGACACTTCCTATCATGTTCTAAATGACGAGACGAGTAAAGCGAGACCCCACAACCCTACCGCAAATGTATAGAAGTACGTTTCCCAGGGGGACAAACATTGATCCTATACCCTCAGTATGGGACTATATGGGGTTCGGTGACTTTTTCAAAAATTTCACCGATTCGCACGGGGACACTTCCTATCATGTTCTAAATGACGAGACGAGTAAAACGAGACCCCACAACCTATACCGCAAATGTGGAGAAGTAGGTTTCCCAGGATGGTCCTATACCTCCCATACCCCATATAGGCATTTTCCCGTAATTTAGAATAAAGTCCGTATTCCGTATTTTTCCAGGAAAATTTTTACATACACCCACCCTGGAACTAGGGGGAGATAACTCTATTGACAGGCGAGGCCCGTTAAGCCCGGCGACCTATATACCACCCATACCCGATATAGGCATTTTCCCATGTTTTTCGATAAAGTCCGTTTTCCGTTTTTTTTTTTCAGGAAAAATTTTACATGCACCCACCCCATTGCCTGAATGCCTCTTCACCTAGGCTTCACTTTGATACCTCACTCGACCCCATTGGATCATTAGTAGCTCCCCTAGCTCCAACACGGCTATTTGCATACCCTTGGGCCACCGCGCATGCGCAGAATGCCGCTATTTCAACCCACACCCAGTCCATTAGATGCCCCTTCATGAATGCTTCACATTGTTACCTCACTCGACCCCATCGGTCCACTAGGGGCTCCCCTAGCTCCAAAAAGGCTATTTCCATACCCTTCGGCCACCGCGCATGCGCAGAAGGCCGATATTTCAACCCCACACCCAGTCCATCAGATGCCCCTTCACATAAGCTTCACTTTGATACCTTACTCGACCCCATTGGTCCATTAGGGGCTCCCCTAGCTCCAACACGTCTATTTTCATACCCTTCGGCCACCGCGCATGCGCAGAATGACCCTAATTCAACCCCACACCCAGTCCATTAGATGCCCCTTCATGGATGCTTCACTTTGCTACCTCACTCGACCCCATCGGTCCACTAGGGGCTCCCCTAGCTCCAAAAAGGCTATTTTCATACCCTTCGGCCACCGCGCATGCGCAGAATGACCCTAATTCACCCCCACACCCAGTCCATTAGATGCCCCTTCATGGATGCTTCACTTTGATACCTCACTCGACCCCATCGGTCCACTAGGGGCTCCCCTAGCTCCAAAAAGGCTATTTTCATACCCTTCGGCCACCGCGCATGCGCAGAATGCCGATATTTCAACCCCACACCCAGTCCATCAGATGCCCCTTCATGAATGCTTCACTTTGATACCTCACTCGACCCCATCGGTCCACTAGGGGCTCCCTAGCTCCAAAAAGGCTATTTTCATACCCTTCGGCCACCGCGCATGCGCAGAATGCCGATATTTCACCCCCACACCCAGTCCATTAGATGCCCCTTCACCTAAGCTTCACTTGATACCTCACTCGACCCCATCGGTCCACTAGGGGCTCCCCTAGCTCCAAAAAGGCTATTTTCATACCCTTGGGCCACCGCGCATGCGCAGAAGGCCGATATTTCAACCCCACACCCAGCCCATTAGATGGCCCCTCACCTAAGCTTCACTTTGATACCTCACTCGACCCCATCGGTACACTAGGGGCTCCCCTAGCTCCAAAAAGGCTATTTTCATACCCTTCGGTCACCGCGCATGCGCAGAATGCCGATATTTCAACCCCACACCTAGCCCATTAGATGCCCCTTCACCTAAGCTTCACTTTGATACCTCACTCGACCCAATCGGACCATTTTATCTAGGGACTAGCTTTTTCCCGAGACCGAATTACCGCCAAAACCACGGCCAAACCGCATCACCGCGGATGAATACATTTTTTATTTTTTTTTTGCCGGAACTTTTTTTTTTCTATGCACTCATTGATCGCGGCCATCTTGTACCCACCTCCCACATCTTGCACTCACTGACACTCGCGGCCATCTTGTACCCACCTCCCACATCTTGCACTCACTGACACTGGCGGCCATCTTGTACCCACTTCCCACATCTTGCACTCACTCACACTCGCGGCCATCTTGTACCCACCTCCCACACATCACGCATGCGCACACGCCCCAATACGCCCCAAAAACAGGTCGCTGTGACGTCACACAAGGTTCTGCGCATGCGCAGTGAGGCGCTATTTCGCCAATTTAGCCTTTGTATACTACTGACGGCTGAATATTGAATGTTCGATCCGACGTCTACTCCAACTGTTATTGACCCTTTTCCAATAATATTAAAATAGTCTTGCTTTCTCACCTTTCAATCATGGTCGGTGATTATCCGGTCAGTGATTGTAATCTAGTGTTCGGGCAACATTTAGAAAATGTTAGGGCCACTTAAAGCGTGTCGGATAACGCACTAAATGGGTTCCAGATACTATGACCGGAAGTCGTTAGAGAGCCACCTCAAGCTACGACTACAAGGCTAGTGTTTCTGAGGGCTTTACGTGTCATGATATGGTAAACCAGAGCTCATTCCTCCCACGATTGATCGTTGAAACCAGCACAACGAGAAAAACAATACAAAATATCATCGAACTTTCTGTCACTATACCAAAAAGGAATGTTCTCAGATTTCTCAAACGCTCAGGGCTACTTCGTATATAGGACGACGTGAAATCACATACATTGCACATGTAGTGGATATTTTGATTCTGACCGATGGGGTCCCATCTTCATTTTATCCAGCCAATTCCTACGTTCCCACTTCGAACCTGCCTTGATTTATCTGACCCCCGTCAGTGTTCAAAATCCGAGGTGTTGATGTCACCTACGAACGTTCGACGAACCAATCAGAACGTACACGTCGATTGTGAGTAGAGTGACATCATCCTCTATTTGCGGCATCCTTCCTTCTAATATGGTGCTTGTATTAGCCCATTATATAGGTCAGCCAATCAATAACGCTCTTGTGCGACCCATTTCGGATTTCAAATGTTTTCGAGGTCAGTGTCGTGTCGTGTCTATTTATAGTTCTTTGAACATTGAAGGGGGCCCGATAAATCAAGGGAAGTTCGAAGCGGGAACGTAGAAATTCGCTTGACAAATTGAAGATGATGGGGTCCAGCTGCAGGCTTGTATGAACACCATGTAATTCGGATCTTCGTATTGCTCAGACGAAGAGGCTATGAGGTCATGAAATGAAATCTTATTTTTGAAAGCTTAACTTGAAACACAAGGGTGGAAACATGCGTGTGAACAAGTTAAATATCATCAAGGCCTATGGGGACTTGGAATGAACGGCCGAGTGTTAGAATTATGAATTCCATTTTCGAAATAATATTGGCTCGCCAAGATATCCTGCTTTCGATCGTTCCTATCTCTATACGCCATGCGTCCAATATACACTCAGTCTCCATGTCAGTTCAGGAATACATGTATTTACATGAACCGTACGGCTCTATCCGGCAATTAAACAACCCCTTCCCACTTTCTGTCCAATATGTTTATCGAAGTCGGCAAACAGTTTGATAGCCATGAGGAGCTAATGTCGATGGGTAAGTGATTGATTCTTCCAAGCGTACGGATCACGTGATCTGCACGGTACAAACCTTCCGCGACACTTGCTGCTGTTTGAAGACGGATTACAGTTCCATCAGCTCCTCACAGCTCCAAAGTGTTTTGCTGAACTCGATAAAAATAGGGGACAGAAAGTGTGAAGGGATTGTTGTCGGATAGAGCCGTACAGCCCTGGACACATAATAGCTTCATACAGCGACAAACGTTTTACTGCTCTTAACTTTACTTGTACAGTTATTACACCAGGAATAAATAAATATTACCATACGTTTCATCACCATCGTTTATCTCACTGTACATCCTTTTTGTTTCATTTAAGGTACAGAAATGAAAAACATTTTATTTTAAGGTGCCACTGCCACCTTGAATGATTTTGTTTTTTATTTAACGTAGCATGCAGTGGGTACCTGAAATTACTATTATTTCATGTTTCACGAAATAACGTAGTTTGTAAAAGATGCGTTTGGCTATCTACCGCATTTCAGAGTGGATTTCTAAAAAGACGGGAACACATCTTTCTGGCAAATTCTGGGGTACCGGAGTTAGGCAGACCACAAGGACCGTTCTGAATGGTGAAGAACATATTATTGAGAGAATCTAGCATTAACACATCAATAATTGAGACATGTTGCTTTTCATTAATGGACTTACCAACAACACTCATGGGATTTGCTACGACGGTCACATACATATCGGAAATTACAAGATTACCCTCAACTGGAATGGGTAAACCGCGCACAAACATAACAAAAAATCCTGCATGTTCGGAAAAGAAGTTGATATTTTTGCACACGAAACGTCCAGTTGCAGACAACATCCGACACCTGCGTTGTACAGCATTCGGAGCATTATCAGAACACGCACTGGGAAGGAGCCGGCGTCTGACTTTAATTTTAGGCCTATAATTACGGTTTGGTTTTATCTTTATCTGACGTGGAGTTGCATGTGCTCAACTTATAAATCGTATATTCCTGTAATAATTTAACAGATTTCTTCGTGATTATTTGCGAAACCTGTGGAGACCCTATGCTGACTTTCACGTTTTGTAGATACGAAGAGCTCAAACACGCGAACGAGCACTGGCCGTTTCGGCCTTCCAGTGGCCTATTTTTCCACGGAACTGATAATTATAGACAACGGTGCCACGTAATGTTAAAAAACGGTAACTGTAAATTACAGAGCAACGTAACAAAACGTACAGTTGACTGCCTGTTAACAAACGGCAATTACAAAATATGGTGCAACATTTTACAGTTTAAAGCATGTTAAAAAGCGGTAATTGTAAAATACGCTGCGACGTAAATTTACAGTTGAATGTACTGACACCTTTTCTGCCAGTAAATGTAACTGTGAATTTACGGTTTCATTTTTAACAATGCATATAAAGACCTCCACGCCCCACGTTTTCCAGCAGACCAGTAGTACGGGCAAGATAAGACACTTCTCAATGGTTCCACCAATGGAAGCGATGCTGAGTGTGATCAAACATGGTACGGTCAATTCTGAACGGTTCTCCAGAAAATCGTACTTTTCATATATCAAGACTTTCACGTTTAATAGCTCCGGTGGGACCTTCTTCTACACTACGTGAGAACAAGGCTCCGGCGCCAAACCACTCACCAGATGTAGTTGTTGGAAAAGTGCAGAAGGGGCAATATTTGCCGAACCCGTTGACCATAACCAAAAAAATAATTGTATTCTATGTCCACTTACCTTTCATAAAACACCTTGTTTAAGAGTGACTGTCCATTTTTAGCTTTGTAAGACAGCTAAACTGAACGCCGATTACGCGCCACAACACCGCGCGACAAACACTACACGCACAGCGGCGATGTGGACAGTTTTACCCCCCTCGTCCGAGTTTAGACTTCTTGCAAAGCTAAAAATGGGCAGTCACTCATAAACAAGGTGTTTGGTGGAAGGTAAGTGGACATAGAAACGAATTATTTTATTGTTTATGGTCAACGGCTTCGGCAAATATTGCCCGTCCGCCACTTTTCCAAAAACTACATCTGGTGAGTGGTTTAGCGCCAGAGCCTTGTTCCCACGTAGTATAGAAGAAGGTCCCATCGAAGCTACACTGATCATCGATTCTTAATTGATTTGTTTTGGTAAATACTGACGTCCACTGCATAGTTATGATGCCATAACAACGCTCACAAAATAGTCAATAAATTCCCCGGTAGCCTACAAAACTGATTAACGACCAGGATGCCTTTCCAAAGATCCCGCATAACACAGGTTCGTCACGTCATTTTCGCATAAAGAGAAGCGTCAGTCGTACGCTGCTGGAATGCGATTGGCGCTGGCGGGATTGACTCACATATACGTGCCCCCGTCCACCGCGAGGAACACTTTATGAATAACAATCGCCGATGAGAACTGATACCATGTACTAGTCAAGAATTGTATATCCAACATTGGTTATTCACGTCAGACGTCAATACTTGCTACGATCTGAATATCACAATATGGGTTTATCTTTATCTGGCCTGGGCGTTTTGGAGTGTTTCCGCGCCATCCACTTGGATATTTCTATCTTCCTTAGACTAGGCAGCTGAAGGTTTCTAAATTATATTTGGGACTAGCTCTACCAGAAAATGTACAAATCCAAGTTGGCCACTAAAAAAAGAAGTCATTACACAGAAGGATTATACACACAAGGCATTTTTCGGCCGATTTTATAAATATTCTTATCATACAATTTTCTTCGCAAGAACTGCATGATAAATTAGTAAATAATGATCTTATGTGGAGCAAATTAATTATTGTTCACTTTTATCTGCAGAAAAGCAAACAGTTTTAAGAAAAAAAAAAATACGATAACATCACTTTTGGTAAGAATGGTCGCCATTTTGAATTTTCCAAAGAAATTGTACAAAAATCGTATGCCCCTACCAGAAGGGCCTGTCGCAGTTTAATGAGATTTTGGCCCTCATGAGGTGCGGTTTGGAGTGCAAGAATGAAATATCACGTACGAAAGGAATTTTTCAGTTAGCGTAAATTATATTATCTTGCTTTATGCTCTGAGTATTTCCATGGGCTCTGGGTCTTATGGTATTTTGATACCGTCTTGAAGTAGTGAAATTGTGCAAAATCGTCCGTTTTGAGGTAAAAACAGCACACTTTTCTCTCCGTGATCATATGAAGCCAAAACCGTGTTTGGGTAACAACAAACTATTTACAGGGTTAATATTTCGGGAATAAGTTTATCATGGCGCTCGGCAGGCTTCATGTGTTTACGGAGAAAGAAGTGTGCTGTTTTCACCTCAAAAATAGATGATCTTGTACAAATCCAAAACTTCAGGATGCTGCTATTAAAAAATCATAAACCAAGGGCCTACAAATTACTCAGAGCATAAGACAAGATAAGATACTTTACGCTAACTAAAAAATTTTCTTTCGTACGTGATTTTTCATTTGGCACTCCAAACCGCACCTCGAGGGGGCCAAAATCTCATTAAACCGCGCCAGGTCCATTTCACCTCAAAACCGGAACGACAAAACCTTGACATCGGACACTCCCCGAATTTATAGCTTTATTGTGTCATTTTGAGCCTACTTCCATATCCGTTGAAGTACGATTCATGGGAAAAAACCGATTTTTCAAAAAGAAGAAGAAAAAGAAAAATTTGCATAAAAGTGAGTAAAATTATTTTATTTCACATACAATAGCTATTTTCTTATTTATTGTGCGGTTTCTTCTGATAAAATTGTATAAATAAATAAAAAATCGATAAATCTGACCGATAAATGAACCGAACAAGCGCATTTATAGAATATGACGACACCGCGGCTTCACAGGTGAGGTCATCTTGGAATTGTTCGCAATTTCTGGTGGAATCCGACCCCAAGATGTATTGTGCGAAATTTGTGCCCCCTAGCCCAAAGAGTAAGAAAATAATTAAGGAGGCGAAATGCCCCCACCCCACCAAGTCTGGAAAGTCCAATATTTATCTCAGAAACATAAACAGATTCTTTCGAGAGAGAGTGGTATTTCTCTTCGTTTCGACCGCTTACATTGGTATACCACACTTTTACTGGACACATAAATTCAGACTACAAAGATAGGTTGCGACTGGTCCCTCCAGGTGTACCCTCAAACGACTGTCCATCCAACTGGGAAGAGCCGTAACGCGACTCCAGAAGACGACTTGGATATTCATTTTGATTAAATAAAATTATCAGTGATAAGGATTTCACTCATAGAACATCATGACAATTTCCTGTCATCATTGATAACTGTCTCTCTTTTAACCTTATCTGGCCTGGTCGATTTGGGACCTGTCCAGGCCTGGGGGAGGGGAGCATTATGGCCCCGCTAAATATCTTTCTTACCCCTAGAGTTAGGGGGCTGAAACTTATCCGTGGGTACTAGAGAATGTAAAAAAAAAAGTCCAAGATGGCCGCCATGAAGACGTCACAGTGACATCAACTTCAAAAAGGCATTTTTGGTCGATTTTTCGAATTTGTTATATGTGTTTTCTTCCCAAAAATTGCATGATAAATTAGTAAATAATAATCTGATGTGAAATAAAGTAACTTTTACCCAGTTAGCAGAAAAGTAGGGATTTTG